>JALLAY010000077.1:0-31276 GCA_036939635.1 Cyclotella baltica | reverse complement strand
GGAAAAGAGAGAGGGTTGCTAATGCAAATGACTCTAATCCGCAGAAGCGCAAACACCATGAAGTGGGAGATAAAGTGGGAGATGATTGATGTGGAAGGAGGTCAGTAGAAGCAATTGCATCGTGAAGTGGAAAGTGTCCCCATCCAATTGGACAATTTTTCACGAGTTTTTAAATAATGTAACCATACTTTAACATGAATATAGTTGCAGGTACATTGTTAAATATATTTGTGTCTACTAGCTTTAAACATTTACAAACTGTTTCCTAATCACATAATAACCCAACTCACTTTAACAGTCTGCATCATGAGAAGTCCCCACCCACCCTTGATATATTATGCGATCCCCCAGGTCCTTTATCGAAGTCCTCACCTTCTTCTTTTTCACATGCACTCTCGATATATTATGCGATCCCCCAGGTTCATTATCACCTGGCGGCGTCTTAGTGGCCGCTCTCTTTTTGTCTCCGCCACCGTCACCACTTCCGCTACATTCCCCACCATCTCTCTTATGGTATATGATTTTAAATCCATAAGTAGATTCATTGTTGTCCCCGTCACCATCATCAGTGTCGTCATCTGAAGCTTCCTCATCTCCATCATAATGCCACTTTACTCCCCCCATACTATAATGTTTGATTTTATTCCATTTCCCAATAATCCTAAAACATCCTTTCGGTCCAGATAAATGTGCATTCCACAAATAACCTGTTTCACTTAAAGTTTTTGTTGTGTCTATAGTTTCATCGTTGTACCACAGACCCCAAATGTCATTATCATCAAGATTTCTATTGAACTTCCTCTTCCAATCATCCAAAATATCAGCCATTGTGTCATGAATGTATACATTTTTTAGCACAAAGTGCTTGTTTGAAGAGTGGTTAATTGGGTTGTTCCAAACATTACATAAAATACGAGAAATAGTGCATCTCACCTCACAGAAGTCCCCCCCCTCATCCAACGGCATTCCTTCAAATTTAACATCTTGTCGATACAACCCCACAATGTTGGCAACCAATTTCGTGTCGATATCAAATTTTTTTGCATATTCCTCAGTAAAATCAATGGAATGAGTTCCGCTGAAGAGACCATCAATGTGATCCAAAGTTGACTTGTTCACATTGACTATGTCATGTTCTTTAATCCCCTCAGCGTCCATCCATTCCTTATCTTCCATTCCTCGATAACCAACCCACTCCAGCAACTTCCTCTTCTTTTGTGGATTAACGTCGAATCTGTCATACATTGTTTCGAATTTTGTACATTGCATCTCGAATTCAAATTGTATCATTTTCTTAGGATTTTCACCGTACCCCAGACGATGCATGTCTTTGCGTAGGGTCCAAAATGTGATACGGTTCATACTGGACGAAACTGACGATACTTTTGATGTTAGGGTCAAGGGTCAATTGATTGATCTGCGATTGATTTGATGGATGTATGAGGAATGATGTCGCCTGCCTCGCGCATTATTTCCGCGTGATTCGTGATGTTCGAAAATATCGTCCTCCGAGCTAGAGGAGTTTTTTACTTCGATTGTCTACTTCTCATGAGATGACACCTGCTTCGTTCGCGTTCAAAGTCAAACGTACGGAGGGCCCCTTAGGACTTTAAAGAATAAATATAAAAATAAAAAATAAAATTCGTAATAAAAAAGTCGCATCGCAGAGACTTGCGTTTAGGAATTAGTATACATGACTAGCCCCACATTTAATCCTCTCTCAACGCTCAACGCTCATCGCTCAACGCCAAACCATATCTTGTAAATCGACACGGATAGATGACATGAACAGCCAAGACATAACACAGGCATATCAATCCTGTGACGTGCTTCCATCATGCCATCGTTAATCAGAGTGGATGTTCCGGTTGTACATAGTGTTAGACTAACATCAGTTACCCATAAATACAGCGGTGATGACAATCTCAAGCTCCGTGTAATGGTGAATGCAGAACTACAAGAAAATGATTATTACAATGAGGAAGCGACTGCCACACTTTACACAGAAGGAGGGGGAAATGGAGGTGAACTGAAAATATCTGAAACAATTAGATCTGCTTCTGGATTTTTGAAAGAGGGGAAAGAGATCACACTGGAAGTGAAGCAGATAATGTACGGAGAGAACAATGTGCAACTAAACACCAACCCCGAAACAGAGGTGGAACAACTCTATTTGGGGCAACAGGTTGAAGATTATCATCGTGAGGAAAATGATTTTCCAAAATTTGTTGCAATGGAGGAGGAAGATCAAGACGACAGAATTAACATTATCCAAGGTAATTTCATCTGTTTTCGCGGAAACTGGTCAGCTTTGAGACAATGCAAACTAACAAAAGTGACTGTTCCAGTGTACAATGCGAACGATTAATATAACCACTAACTTGAACCATTTTAAACTAAACATGTTCATTTAGTACACACGTCCATTTATCAAATCATCATACAAAAATTTACACAGTCGTGTTTGCCCCTTCACTTCATCTCTATCACATCTAAGCACCTCCCAGTCGTCATATATCAATGTATATTGTTCCCAAAATTTGCCACCATTCCAGTACGGGAGCATCAATGCATAATCAGTGAAATTTAGTACCTTCTTCTTTGCCGTGGTAACACCATTTTTCAAAGAGAACTTACAAAAATGGATCCCCGTTTCAGTTTGGAATCTTTCAAAAATATTGTAAGCGAATGTAAGGTAGGCAAAGTCGTCATCACCTTTCTTCATGTCCAAACAATCACCAATCGATACCTCCACATGGATGTCATGGTAGTTGTTATCCAGACAAAAACAACTTATCGGCTCTCCATCAGAAAACATCTTAGAAACTTGAGATCTTGTATTAAATTTGAAATGCCTTCGTGGGCATTTGACCACTTGACCGCATTTGTTGTTCTTCTTGTACACTTCATAAAGTGATTCAAGACCATTCAGCTTATGAAGTAGCCCAAGCTTTCCTTCAAAATATGAAGAATGTTTCTGCATTGCCCACAGAAGTGATTTGGGTTCTTGAATTTTCTTCTCATTTTTTGCCTCCCTGTGATCGTTTAAAAGGTGGGATTAGTGTGATAACATGATGAAGCTACCAAACGATATCCTGGAATTGACTCACCACAGATCAAGAATATTTGAATATTCATCGCACATATCCGTAATGTTTGTCACTAGACTTAAACAAGCACCTTTATTCCAGAAATAGTTCTCCTCCTCATTCTGTGCACGATGAGCATTGCCACCCTCGTTGGACAACAAATTTTCAACAACATTACTATTCAGTGATGCAGTGGTCTTCTCATTATCATTTGCAACTGGGTTCAGGGGTCGTCCAAGCAATGTTTCAAACAGTTTCGTTTGTAAGTCTTCCTTTAAAGATGTTTCCAAGGGCGATATATCCACGCGTCTCTTAGTAAGCTCATCCATCAAGCCTTTCTTCGTAATACGATCTAGTGCATTTTTTTTCATTGAAACGGAATCTTTTGCCAGATGCGTGGTGCAAAGCTCTTGATGCAATGAGCTAATGTCCGAGGTATACAAACTGTCAACAACTCTTTTACTTCTTGGCGACTTCTTCTCACTACCGCCATCAACACGCTTAGTTTGGATACAACCAAATTCTTTTTGAAGGCGATGACAATTGGATAACAAAATTTGGAACCTCAGTTTCATCTCTTTACCATCTACTTCACCCCCTGACATGAACATGGATGCAACTGATTGAAGAGAGTTCAATAACCGTCTGATGTTCAATATATGAATGTCGAACTCCTTGTCGAGAGGCGTGTTTACAAAATACAAACCATACAAGTACGACATGATTCTCATATAGGCCATTGTATTCTCTCCAATCCAAGCCGACTTTGGCAATGTCTTGAGTTTGAGCCATTCCAGCTTGAAGTCATAACATTTGCTTTACTCCAATAACCCATTCTTCTGGCATCATAAGCATACTTAACAACTGCTATCAACCATCTGGTGCTCAACTTCTTGGCAGCAAGATATTTAGCACCTGGATGTCTGCCCTTAGGCACATTTCGATCTGGTATTGATTCACGAGGATAATTCTGTCTTGTCTTGTGGTACATTTCGGGTCTGTCATACTCTTTGATGGTCCAACAAAGACAATCTTTGCAGACACAACGGGTTGGCGTTTCCATATCAAAACTCCTCTTGAGAAGGCTAACATAGCAATTGTCACATGCTGGAAAATACTTTGTCGAGACTTGTACTGCCCAACCAGTTACTAACCCGAAATGGCCTTCAGTTAGAGTGTGCCTGACCTTACTCCTTTCAGGCCGGTCTGCAACATATGCCAGTAGGCCCAGTGCAGTACGCTGAATTTCGTTCCGGTCAACAAAAAAGCAATCAAAACCCGTCGCAAGCTCTCTGATCTCATTAAGATAGTACTTTATGACAGCAGTATGATCATTGCTGCTCTTACCCATTGCTAAGACAAATGTGTATTTGTCAGATGATTTCATGTGATGAGGCGGTGAAATCGTAGCGGTAAAGATCCACACACTGTTATCCTTCTGCTTGATGAAACTTTTAAGGAAGGAATCAGACCAAAGAGTAATGTGGCCTAGATTTGTTTCTCTGATCTCTTCTTCGGAGAGCCCATGTTTTTTCATGCAATACCTCAACTTGGCACAAACTTTTTTTGCCCTTTTACTTCCATTGAGTCCATCTAAATTACGCCCCGCGCCGGTCTTTGCTCCACCGTCCCAAGCAAATTGGAAACCACCATAGTTACCGGCCGCAATGCAAAACGTCTCACGCAAACTAACACAGGCATGGTCATCTATTTCGAAAACTCGCGGACAAGGGAAGTTTTTCATTATAGCAAAACTTCCAGTCGTTATGAATTGTTTGATTTCGTTGGGACTCTCAGGCATTTTGAATTCAAAATCACTTGCATCTATTTCCGTTTCATTGCCTAAACATTTCATTCGTTCTCTCTCATACTGAATTAGAAGTTCTTGCTCTTTCTCTTTTAGTTTTGTGACAAGCATATGGTACAAAAAAATGAACCAGCACCGAGACTCGTCAGCCATTTCGTATTTTGTTAATCTGTTTTTCTTGAATGATCTGTGGATCAATCCTCTGTACCCACCAAAGTGATCATTTTGGTTTTGGAGCAACATGAAGTGTTTCTGGGTATAGTAGAGTGCAACCTGACTGGGTGATTCTAAGCTTGTGCGTCTATGTCTCAATTTCTCCCCTGCAGACCTAGTGTCATAGATGTTTTGCATGTGATTGTATATCTCGTCAATCTTTCTCCCGGCTGTATCAATAGCTTCAGGAACTTTGCTTGCACAATCATCTCCATCAGCATCAAAATGCTCTGGATCCATATTGACACAGGCATACTCCGCTATCAAACCTTGATGCGTGTCGTCAAGTTCATCGGCTTCTTCATCAATGTAGGCATCAACAAAAGTATCATCGAGTAAATCACTGTCATCCTTCAAACTCCAACATGTTGAACTATTGTCACTTTGACGTGATTCTTCATCTGTGACATAACCTGATGCATCAAATGCACATCCGATGTTGATTTCCTCTGTCACATCCATTTCTTTCGAATCATCAATGTTCATTTCTGTTGATTCATTGTTTTCGTTGTCTGTAGCGCCACCCAGATTGCCTTGCTGAGCATCACTTATACCGAAGCCAATGGCATCACTACCACCATGATCACCCATATCAAAGTTAATACCATCATGTTCCATGTCCAATCCTGTTGACGCATTGTTTTCGTTCACTGTAGTGTCACCCAGATTGCCTTGTCGAACATCACTACCACCATTATCACTTATACCAACGTCAATGGCATCATGATTATCATCCAATGGAATTTCTCTTGCAACATTGTTTCTGTTTTCTGTAGCGCCACCATGCGAACGTAATTGAACATCACTATAAAGCTTATCAATCGTACGTTTCTTATGGTTAGTTCCATTCACATGTATCCGAGTGTAATGATTTCTAGTAAAGTGTGCCCAAAGGTTTTTCGATTTTGATTTTTGTGCAGTTATTTCTGCCATCCTTGATGAGCATCCAGGAACGAGACAGACGGCATGTAACATTTTACATCCTTTGCATTTTGCTAAAAATGCTACTTCTTCTACTACTTTAATAACTTCATGATGTATATTGGGATACTGGCAAGACTTGATCTTGCATGTGAAACATAGTGGGTCATTCATGGTTTCTTAGAATGCCGTCTCGTGTAATGATTATTCATATAAAGTGATTCCAAAGATTTTTGTTTGCTTTATCTGACGATATGCTTGTGGCAATATTGCTGATTTGCATCCTGGAAAGAGACAGACGGCATGAGCCATTTCACAACCTTATTGCGTCTTGCTATTGCTATGTTGATGTATTGCCAATTGGGATTCTAATAAGACTTGATCATACACGTGAACTCCAGTGGATTGTAAGGGTATTAGAACACATGATTACGCGCCAAATTTGAATAGGAAAGTCTCAAATAGGAACTAGTATTCAGGACCGACTTGGATGCCGACCCATAAGGTACAGGACATACACAAGATTAGGTATGGTAATTGCTCGACGATCTTGTTACCTTATAGACTTCTTTAAATTCAGAGACTTCTTTAAATTCAGAAAAATTATTTAACGAAACAGATTTGAAATATCAATATGGACTGTACCAAACAGGAACTTGTATAGATACCGTTGTGATTCTCACACCCCTTTATGGGACACACAAGTTTTCGTGAGTATTTTTTATAGTTCCAACGTAGAAAAATTCAAATTTAAAACAATACTAGTTCCGATGTGAAAAATCCGTTCGATTCGATCGTTCTTTGAACATCCTCATCAATCAAGGACCAGTTCGTTAGTCAATCTTGTAACTATGCTATGAACAATCACAACGGATTTCACTTCACCACAATAATGGATGAGGCGCGGTCAAGACAACCACATCCGTTTTTACTTCAACACAATGGACAGCGGCACGGTCAAGACTCTTCTGGTTTATGAAAGTTTACAATTATTGAACCTGAACCACCCGCAAACGAAAGGGAAGCTATCACTCTGGGCGCACATTGGCATCATCATCGTTACACACCATCAAGTCCATCACAGACGATTCAGCCACTGACCCCAACAGTGAATGTTGAAATGTCATCCTCATCTACTCGTCATCATGTTATCGAAAAAACCAAGGACGGTGCCGTATTGATTCCATGTGACTTTCTTCCCTTTTGTAAGAGAGATATATCAGAATACAATGATGCGTTCATGAGCTACATTTGTTACTTTCCTCAAATTACCCACGAGTATGCATGTCGCAGTAGAATCACCACCACAGGCCTACATCAACCCCCAATCCTCACATCATGTTGCAGATATGTTGCCCAGGACTCATTTCTAGATTATAGCCGTGCACAGTATGATAGCCTCCTTGAAATTGGGAAGGAGGTGTTTCAAGAAACCGTTGTTGAAAATTTCCGTGACCATCAACTAAATGGCCGACCACCAGCAACAATTTCTGATGTATATGCAATCATCAAAATGATGTCAAGTGACCTGGATCATTCGATACATGCCGTATATGAATGCAAGTCAAGAGTACACGATGTCTTTTGTGATTCATTCTACCGTGGTGTATTGCTCCCCAGAATTTTGGTACATGGCGAAGGGTGTAGCCCACGATGGACCATCCATTCTAATTTTCTTGGAAAGAATCAAAAAGCGAAGCATAACTACCTGCGTATAGCTATGAAAGGACTTGGTGCAGAAAGAGAGAGATTCAGGACAATGCAAAACAAGTTAACCGGAATAACCTTTTACCACTATCAACCTCGTGTGAATGTATATGGGAAACTACCATATGATAATGACCACGTCGTTGTCAGATTGAATGTGCCAGCTGGTGAACCTTCAGGGTATGTGGTTGTCAGCAGGGAGGTTAGTGGCATCATTGAGGATCTTGAATGGCCTCCAACTTGTCAACAGATAAATGATCAGCGATTATTAGGAAAGGTGGCCTTGGAGGTCGCGGCAGGGGAGAGTGCTGATCATTTGTATCTCAAACCCATATTATTCTGTATCTCTCTAGCGGACCAAAAGGTCAGCCGATGTGAGTGATTCTGTTTCAATTATTTTCGCAAGATAATAATTTTTCCACCATGTCGTTAAATCATACGTAGAGTGAGCTAGAACAACATGCCAAGAAAACATCAAAGGTAAAACAAGAGGAGGTGCGATTAGGGTTGTAGTCTGTTATGTTGTTGGATATCAGATGAGGCCTCCTCTCACATTTGTTATCAATATAATTCCTTTTGTAAGGCACCTACAATAATGGATGAAAAGGAATCCAAATTAATGGTGAGATGGATATTCTGGACAAATAAGATAAGGCCACCTCTCACATTTGTTATCAATCATTCCTTTCTTAGGTACCTACAATAATGAAGGAACCGAAATTGATGGTGAGATTGATATTCTGGACAAATATGCAACTAAGACATGCGCCAATGCTTGAACACACTTCTCAAATTTCTTCCCCTTTACTTACATGACAGGATCCCCCGAAGAATAGTCTTTATGAGGTAAAACATTGTTGATCTTGTAGTTCTTTCATAGGTCTTTAATCTAATTCTTCTTTGTCTGCACTTCTTACACATCTATTTGAGTTCGTTTATCTCTATTGACGAGGATCAATCAGGGGATGAGGGAGATGAGGAAGATTGGAATGAAAACATATTGGTCGATGAAGCAGAGAAAGAAGACGCTGACTGTCATTGCCGAGGCATTAGTGTCAATTGCCGAGGATCGGAAATCGATTGCCGATTTTCAAGGGTGGATTGACGAGGACTGGAGGTGGATTGCCGAGACCCAGATATGTATTGCGGAGGAAAAAGGGTGGATTGCTGACGATCAGAGGTCGATTGCCGGGGTCAAAGGGTCGATTGCCGAGGCAAGATGGTGGGTTCCTAAGCCTCAAACGTCAATTGCCGAGACCTGGAGGTGGAATGCCGAGGTACGGGGGTGGAATGCGGAGGCCCAGACATTAATTGCATAGGCATCGGTGTCGATTGACGACAATCAAAGGTCAATTGCTGAGGACTGGAAGTGGATTGCCAAGAAAAAAGGGTCAATTGCCGAGGATCAGAGGTCAATTGCCGAGGTCCAAGAGTTGATTGTCAAGGCACAATTGTGGATTGCCGAGTCTCTCAAAGGTCAATTGCCGAGACCTGGAGGTGGAATGCCGAGGGACGGGGTGGATTGAGGAGACCTAGTCATTCATTGTCAAGGCATTAATGTCAAATGCCAGGGATAGGAGGTCAATTGCCGATGTTTGAGGGTGGATTGACGAGGTTTGAGGGTGAATTGACAAGGAAAAAGGGTGGATTACCAACAATCAGAGGTTGATTGCCGAGGAAAAGGGTGGGTTGTAGAGTCATGAATGTGGATTGCCGAGTCTCAAAGGTCGATTGCCGAGACCTGGAGGTGAAATGCCGAGGCACAGGGTGAATTGACGAGACCTGGTCATTCATTGCCAAGCCATTAATGTCAATTGCCAGGGATCTGAGGTCAATTGCCAAGGTTTTTCAATTGCCGAGAAAAAAGGGTCAATTACAGACGATCAGAGGTCAATTGCCGAGGGAAAAAGGTGGATTGCCGAGGCACAACCACATGTGTGGACATAAATTACTGAGGTTTTGGGGTGGATTGCCGAGGATCAGAGAGTTGTTGACAAGGATTGGCAATCTACCAAAATCACTTATTTCCATTCTTCTCATAATTTGTTTCGCACCAGCATCAGTAAACCAGACATTTCTTACTTTTAAGTTATGGTGACTAATGAGGCAAATAGCAAACATGATTCCAACACTAAGAAGGGATCTCCTCAGAAAGGGAAAAAAATCACCATGAATATGAACTTTTCTCCACTCAAACGAAACAAACCCAAAAAATCTACGTGGGGGAATTATATTGATATCTACAAGACACTCGTTGAGCTCATCGTTATTGCCGTTGCTACAAGAATGGATAAACCTGAAGGCTCTTACATCACTCCTATGGTGCATGCATTGAAGCAAGACGACACCGGAGATTTGTCAAAAAATGGAAAATTTTTGCTTTTCTATCAAGGAGAAATGACACCACTGTTCCGGGAAGAAATGCGATGTTGAAGGGTGGCGATTCAAAGTATGAGTGGGAGGCAATGGTTTGTTTTATGGATCTGGAACAGCAAGAGGATGCAAAAGATGTTGGCAATAACATTGCGGGGGAATTCTCAGCTTTTTCAAAAATGACAGTCAGGTAACACTATTGTGCTTCGCAATTTTTCCATCCGTTTCTTGTTTTAAATCCATCATGTTTTGCTTACATTGTTTTCTTTCGCATCATTTCTTCCACGCAAGCTCAGAGGGATTCCTTTCGTGTTTCGTGCTGTACACTATGATGATGAACCAAAACCACTCAATAGGTTCCTAATGGATGAAGATTGTGCCTTTGTGTTGAAACGTTGTTACAGCAATCATACTAAAGAAGAAATTATGCAGGATGATGACATCATGACTAGCTTCTTTGGATCAACTACAATAGGAAAATCAGTTCTTGGAAATTTTACGAAAGAAGAATGGGATTGGTTGGAATGAGACAACAAATTTGAATTAGAAGACATGAGAGCAATTGTTGTATTGATTTTTGTATTTTGACAGGAGAGATATGGGGTCCTACATATAAACTGGTGTGACATAGATAAACATTAAAATTGGGAACAGTCAATAGTACACCTGTAGTGCTTTCTCTATATGCAATAATTGTTCAAGCATTTGCACTGGAAAAGGAGTTTGTATCATTATAAAATCATAATATATTAAAGCATCATTCTGCTGCATAATTAAGTAAACCCTATAGCGGCGGGTTTAAACTTTAGCTACCCTCTATCTGTCAGGAAACGGAGTTTCCCCCTTGTTATTTAGTTGGCATTTGAAACAACAGTAGGCATTGGTCATTTATAATTCAAATTGGATTGGAACCAGGTTTCAATCCAACTCAATTCAATTTAAAGTGATCAACACTCACTACTGCTATGGTTGACATTTGAAACAACTGGTTACCCATTGAATTCAATTAGATTGAAACAAACAAGCAACCAGTTGTTCTATGTCTTCATTTCAATCCAATTTGAAAACAAAGGGAATCCAAAACGAACTATGTCCGCTTGCCAAACAAGCAATCAAAGTGACAACAGAGGATGATGATCATAGCAGATATTTGAGATGGGTGAGTTGCTTTTCATCTTCACAATATGCTCCATCTGTTATAACACATCTGTAATTCCAAAAACACGTCCACCAAGCCTAGATGAGCCCTACTTACATCCTGACATGGCATGTTTAACATGCGTAAGTCACAAGTATCCAGATAAAAAAATCGCAACATTCAATAAACAGACAGAATACATCTATGTTACAATATTTTGTAACTCCTCTTTACATTTTGTCAATGAACAAAAACACATTATAATCTCATGTGAATCCACCCGTGAAAATTGCAATCACTAGTGATAAAAGATAATACATCCCTCATCAAAGATACCCCGTGTGAATTTCAATCAGTATTAATATCCTGTGGGGTATACACATTGTTTCAGAATCTATTCAGACACTACCAAAATATGAAAGCATCCATAGAAATTCACACTTGGTATCTTAAATCCAGGACTTAGTATCTTTTCATCACTTGTGTTTGTAATGTCACGCAGTTGAATTCACAATTATGTTTACACAAGTGATTGGGTCTTATTAAAAATGAGGGTGATGTTCAATCGTGAGATATACTCAGATTGGTCTATTGTGATTGACTCGTACTTACTCTACGACAACTCCTTGATCACAACAGGCCAATCTGAGTGATCACACAAGTGATCTTTACGCTCGTTTGTAATTTTTCTGATCACTTGTGCTTGTGAAATCATATAAAGGGAAATGTTTATATGTTGATGGTTGAGCATTGTTTAGGGTTCATCATGCCAGACATTTCTGACAAATGTCAAATCATTTTAATGCGTGTTCTGTGCATGTGAAAGAAGGACATCAGAACATGTTCTCTTGTATTCTATGCAGAACATTTTTATGTTTTCAGGAGGCAGACATAAGAATAGTTTCAGACCACAGGTTGAAGAATCTGATTCGGTCATATGAATCTCTTATCCTGAGTTTTCCTAATAGATTCTTGTACCTAGTTCCCCAGATCCTCTATATCTCTTTGAAAACCATCTTTGTCCACCGACTTCTCATTTTTTGGGGGCCAAAAATTGATGGTTGCGAGAGCAACGATGAGTGAAACTGGGTTTACTAAAATAGAGTGATGCGTTGTACGTGTGTATGTGTTTTCATTCATCAACATTGCTACACTATACAAATATTTGAAAACACCAGCAAAAGCATCAGTCATTGTAACTAATTCTTATTAGGTTAGTTTTATGTTTCATTCTTCCATCATTAATTAATCTCCTATATTTGATGAACCTAATACCAGAGCCAAAACACCAACATCAACCACAATGTTTGTCCTCCCCCATCCAACAGTCAACATGATATTAACCGTGTTGAGTTGTTTTCATTAAAACCGAGTGTGTGGAGTTTTCTTAGTGAAGGCTGTGTCTGTGTGCTGTTTGGTTGATATTCTGTGGTGATTTAAATATCACAAAAGTATAATTGAAATTAGTCAATGAATTAGTGTCTATTAGTGGCAACAGTTAGTGTAAACATGGCTGCCATGATTATAACATAACATATTTACCTGACGAAAAAATCATATGGTAACACATCATCGATCGGACACATGCTTTTTGGTTAAAAGCGTAGCGGCCGAACAGGAAGTGTTGACACGTTTATAGATGCAACATAACGTTCGCCGTGTCAATTATCTTATTCATCTCACTAGATGCGGCTTTTCCAATATTGGCAAATTAGTGATTATGTAGTGCACCATATGCTTTTATTTATATGTTACGTTCTTGAAATGCATGAACACAAAGTCAAAAACACGACATGTGTAACCATGACATGTTTTATGTATGTAAAAAATTACGCCACATATCCCTAGTGAGTTTTGCGGTTGTTAGCTCTCATGTCCAGTGTGTGTTTACTGAACAGGACAAAAATCTTTCTGACCTTTTCCATTCTAAAGGTTGATCTGCTCATTATTTTAAATCAAGTTTTCAATGGCAAGTTCCCAGATGATCCTAATTTCCCAAGTATAATTTGCACACTTCAGTTGAGGAAAGATTCCTGCCATAGAGACTGGGGTAAGTAGCTGAGTACATGCATCAATGCTCTCTAATGTATATTAAATCTCAGTCCACTTTCAACTCTCAACAATAGGTAGACCACTCATCATTCCCAGTTAATCAGCTGTCAAAGACAATCTGATTGGTGTTGTCTCTTGAAGTACAGGATACCTAAGGGACGTTCTTGAGACATTTATGGAGTTCACATTGCAATTAACTGGATTGTAGAAACTACATGCAAGGACAGCCGATACTCAGTGTTGTGTGGACTTGCTGGAACAAAAGGTTTTACCGCATTGGTTTGAAGCTGCTTCCCTGGAATGCTTGGTGGTTTCTAAATGCAGAAGATCTGACCAAATAATTTGTCTCCCATCTCTTGTGCTTTTCTCATTGCACTATGGCACCAAATTCTGTGCAAAGCAACAAACTATGTGGTCTCCAAGCCCGACAAGTGATCCACCCACCCATGCACCCACACGAACTCAAGCAAACAGCCAACAAAAGTCCCATCCATTCCTTCTACTGGAAAATCAATGGGCGCTGTACTTCCTTGCCCTCAAAGAGGTAATGTCCAGTAATTGGAACGTGTTGACAGAAAAGAGGTACAACAGGAAAAACTGCAAAGAGACAATTCATGCCTGCTTGATCTGTATCAAAAATTTAAGCATACCATAAGACAGATACTGTTAGGAAACACCATGTTTGATTCATGATCAAGTGTGAACAAGAAGTTCATCAAATGATAGAGATAAGCTTCCATCTGTAAACCAACGGATGTTGTTTTTTCTGTGTTTACGTGTGGTAACATGTAGATATGTTGGTACATTTTTTATGCGTCAAACACATTCGTACCAAATGCTGTATGCACTTTCGTTGTTATTTGTTACACATGTCTGAAACACATTAGTTTTGTGACCTGGTCGACAAACATCAGTCACACATGTCATGCATGTGAATTGTCTCCTTGAACATAAAATTCCTGTTCGCATACAGAGGAGTCTCATGTGTTGGTACTATAATCGTATATCAATACCTAAACTCCCCATAGCTCTTGCAAGGAACATCTTCCCTCAAAGCACATAACAATCCCACTAATGGTTTCTTACGTTTCTATTTCCTATTACATCTGGCACCATGTACCCTGCATGCATTATCAAACCTGACTCGAAATCCACATCAAGTTTCATTTTACCTGCATCAAAGCTTTTTCATTTCATGACCTCATAATCTGATAGACAACATGAACACCAACAATAGCATCGATAGTGTCCCTCTTATCAACAACAGCAACAACACCCAATCCTGCACCGTTCACAATTTAAGCTCAGAGATGAACAAGGAAGCCGACAACAAGAACGACACATTTGCCATTAACGAGGAGGAACACAAAGTCATCGAAGGCATCAAAATCAGCAATCAAAGCTCTGACCATCCCACTGACCATCCCAACGTTTACAATGTCAAGAAAGTAGGTGCTGACACCAGTCCGCATCACCACCACAACCCTGGACGCTTTATATTTGTCGATTCCCCTTATTGTCAACCCAAAAAATGTAAGTTATCATGCTATTCTTAACCAGATTTGGCCTACATAAGCACTATCTTACACTTCTCAATATTCTATGGTTCCCATGTATGACTGCAGTCATTGGCAAATATGAGGTGAATAATCGCATGATTCTCCCCATTTACGCCAAGTTTTGGAAGTATGTGCAAGAAGAGTTGGAGTCATTCTTTGACATCTCAGTTTACAAACAGTTTGATTTCAATGTCATGGAGTCAGCTATGAAGACACTATAATTATGTGGTGTTGCTGCCAATCCAACTCGCATTCCTAAGATCCCCAAGTATCTCACAAATGTTAGTGGTTTGGATGAACTTTAGAATTGTGAATTCTACGCTCGCTTATTTAACAAGAAGAAATACAGCAAAAAGGTTTCCAATTATGTTCCCATTGCTCATGAGGTAGAGGCGTCTAGAGAAGAACAGAAACTAGAAGGTTACCACAGTGATGACGACAGGAATCTCATTTCACACTGCTGAGACAACCATCCAGAGGACTACTTCCAACTGATTGAGGTTCCAAAAGATGTTAGTCCAGAAAATGAAACCAAACAGAAAATTCTTGTTTCCATTCTATCCACAATGAAATATTTTGGAACAAGACTCTAGTGTCTCAACATCCTTTGGCACATTATGTTTGTAATATATGCCAAGATAGAGAAGTTACCAGATTGCACTGAATTGATCCCATTCATTGCACAAAATCTAGAGGGTGTTGGAAATGAGTCCAAGGCGATAAGTTTCAAGTATATTGCTTGCTTCACCTGGTTCCATTCCAATAAACCTGGATTACTTGATGCAGCGAAAAGAAAACACATTAATTGATGTGGACAATGTTGTGTCATTGTTGTCTGATGCTCATCACTCCAGAGACAAGAATGACAAAGCCTCATCGAAGCAGTCAGAAAAGGACGCTTCCAAAGAAACTACTGCATCATCCAAAGAAACAACTGAATCCAAAGTCAAGCCTGCATCCCAAGAAAATCCTGCACTCGAGGACAAACAGCCACCTGAAAAACTTCTGTCTTAGAAGCAACTAGTACAAAAGAAGCAGGTACCACAAGCAAACAACAAGCAACCCGACACAAAGGAGCAGTCACCACCAGTCACTCAACCAAAGTTGTCAGATCAGGCCACAGCAGACACAAAGAAGCAGCCTCCTCCAACAGACACTCAGATCAGATGCAGCCACATCCTAAGCCACCGGTATTGCCGCCAGTACAACATCCTCCAGTTCAAGAGAATACTGCGAAAAATGGTCCCGCAACAGGAAGCTCTGCTGTCACAGGAACTAAACAACACCAAGTTGTCTGCAGAGACACACCTGCAGAATACTCTACAACCATCGGTAATCCAGTCACCATAGAAGATGCCAGCTCCTGTTGGGTCGTCCAGAAAGAAAGTGTCTTTGAAAGAGCCTCGGCCATCGTCAAACCCCCCATCAGTTGCGCAGCAATCAGTAGTACCATCAGCCCATGCAGGAGAATCAATATCCTTCTCACGACCAAACCAAGAACAACCTAACCACCACATAAATACCGCAACAGCAGAAAGACCAATGACAATGAAAGAAATCAATGCTCTGTATGACTGTGAGTACTGCATTCGTGCTGATGATATCAAGATCAATGATCCCCATGGCTTGCACTTTATGGAATGTTTCTCGTCAATGTATGCAGTAAAATCACAAGACCCAGAATACAAGAAACCAGCAGCAGACAATACAAGTAATTCCAGACGATTCCAGCAGCAAGGTTTCCAACTAGATATGTCCCCATTGCTCATGAGGTAGAGGCATCTAGAGAAGAACAGAAACTAGAAGGATGACAGGAATCTCATTTCACACTGCTGGGACAACCATCCAGAGGACTACCTCATACTGATTGAGGTCCCAAACGATGTTAGTCCGGAAAATGAAACCAAACGGAAAATTCTTGTTTCCATTCTATCCACAATGAAAAATTTTGGAACAAGACTCAAGTGTCTCAACATCCTTTTGCACATTATGTTTGAAAAATATATGCCAAGATAGAGAAGTTGCCAGATTGCACTGAATTGATCCCATTCATTGCACAAAATTTAGAGGGCATTGGAAATGAGTCCAAGATGGTAAGTTTCAAGTATATTGCTTCCTTCACCTGGTTCCATTCTCATATAGCTGGATTTCTTGATGCAGCAAAAAGAATGTGCATTAATGGATGTGGACAATGTTGTGTCATTGTTGTCTGATGCTCATCACTCCATAATAAAAGAGATAACTACACTGGCAGATTACCTTGGGGCTTTTAGGAAGACTTCTACAGACAAGAATGACAAAGCCTCATCAAAGCAGCCAGAAAAGGACACTTCCAAAGAAACTACTGCATCCAAAGTCAAGCCTGTATCACAAGAAAATTCTGCACTTGAAGACAAAAGAGCCACCTGCAAAACTTCTGTCTCAACAGCAACAAATAAAGAAGCAGGTGCCACAAGCAAACAACAAGCAACACAACACAAAGGAGCAGCCACTACCAGTCGGCCTCAGCAGACACAAAGAAGCAGCCTCCTCCAATGTCCAGGAAGAAAGCGTCTTTGAAATAGCCTCGGCCATTGTCAAACCCACCATCAGTTGCACAGCAATCAGTAATACCATCAGCCCATGCAGGAGAATCAATATCATTCTCACGACCAAACAGATGAGGATACAATTCAGTATCCACACTTTTTTGGCGCACAGTTTCTGCGTGGTTTGACTCGACTCCAAACTTGGTTTTTCAAATTTTCAAAACAACAGAATACGTAGTATTAACCTCATAATATTTTGTTTCATCAGACCCTATTCTGTTCAGTAGTTTGGCTGTCTCCAAACCCCAGAGGTGGTGAACCTCACCTGGTTATCAGCCTTAGCGCTCTTGCACAAATGGAAGTAAACTTATACTTGATTGACTGAATGCCATCAGGGCCGTGTTGCAGGTACCTGTGGTGGTAGACAATTGATTTCAGCGGACAAGGTTCCCGTCTGACCTGGAACATCGGCTTTCAAAAGTCTAAATCAAGTCAGAGAGCTCTCTATGCCTCATCGATCAATTCAACAGTCTTGGTGCCCTCTCCTATTGAAGAGCAGATCGAATACTCGGTCCTTCGAGCAACAGAATAGCGAATAGCAATCGGTGCCCTATTGGCATTGGAATTCCATGGATATTATTTCAAAATCTACAGTGCAAGCAAGTCCCACAAATAACGTCGTATCCAATTTGAGACAATAGCAGCCATAGAGACTCTTTCACTTCCAAAATCAGCAGAGAACCTACGAAGGCCGTATCTCTGTAGCGTCACGATCCTGTCAGTAGGAGTCCATCTACCGAGATCAATGGTGTACTTTCCTTGGTAATCTTGTTGCCTCCCAAGGGTTGTTTGATGGACTTATTGGACGTTCGTTCCATCTATCGTCTACACCAACATGGCTCAACTGGTTTTGTGTGTTTGTTATGTCCGGTTATGACAAAATGACTATCTTTAATGACCCTGAACAGCAAGAAAACCAAAGAAAAAAACCATAGAAGGTTTGTCGAGCAAAAATGAAGCTTGCGTCGTTATAGCAGCCCTTTTCTGCAAAAAAATGTAGATAATCACACCTTTTTAGTTGTTTTCACCCACATATGTTTTGACTATATTATTTATAGACTATTTTATGGACTTTTATGGACTGGACTTTACTTATATTATGGATTTTTATGGAATATCCAGAATTTTATGGATTTTGCGGATTCTTCTCCATGGATTTCAGAGAAAATGGGAGAAATGGAAATTTTCAAATTTTCTCATTGTTGCTGGAGGGGTAGTGGTCATGAGAAGGGTCATGGATCATGCGAATCAACATGCGAACCATAGTTTATTTGCGAGAATTTTTCTTCGGCGCGATGGACCCAAAAAGTTCTACTCGCCTGTCGCACCCCTGGTGCTGTGTCGAGTGTCGTCGACACGAAACAGGAAACCACAACACAAACACAATACTAGATAATCACCCACATACCGCAAACTAGATAAACATGAAGATCAAGTTCACCCCCACCAATCTCTATGCCGTCATGGTCATGGCGATTTTGGGATTTGCCTCTTCATCCAACACGTCTCAAGGAGGAAGCAAAAAAGAAGACGGCAAGCAAACCATTGTTGGTGGCGAAGTGGTGTGCTATTGCTTATTGTTTTTCGCGTTATTTTTTTACAAATATAGGCATATGCTTCATTTAAAAATACCCTGTCGACTTTCCTATTCAGGCACCCATTGGTCGTTACACCTACACTGTGGCTTTGGCATACGATGGATATCCATTCTGTGGGGGTTCTCTCATAGCTCCTGATGTGGTACTCACCGCGGGTGAGCATTCTCTCATTCAGTCTAATAACATTCCCCCTCTTTAGGATTCATAACTAACACCAAAAACCAAACCATGCGAAATAAACTGCAGCTTTCTGCATGGATGGCGAACCTTTCGATGTCTACATCAATCGTCACGATAGATTGTCCAATAGCCAGGGAGAATCGATTCGTAGGACAAAAGAGACCATTCATCCAAACTGGAACCCCGATACTTTCGAAAACAATTTTGCCGTGGTGATTTTGGAAAACCGTACCACTCAGAATGTTGACTTTATTACTCTGAATAGAGATGAAGATTATCCTGTTGCAGGGGCCACCTCTCGGGCCCTAGGATGGGGTGCGACAAGTGAGGGTGGTAATCTTAGCAACAAATTGAGATGGGTGAGTTGTTTTCTTCTTGACAATGTGCTCCATTTGTAATGACAGTTTTTCTGACCTTCTCCATTCTTAAGGTCGATCTGTCAATCATTTCAAATCAAGTCTGTGATGACAAGTACCCACCTATTTTCCCGAGTCAGATGTGTACACTTGAACCAGGGAAAGATGCCTGCCAGGGCGACTCTGGTAAGTAGCCGAATACATTAATGCTCTCTTGAAAATATTAGGTCTTATTTCATTTTCAACTCACAAAAACAGGCGGACCACTCATCATTCCCGGTTCAGTAGTGAAGTTAACTGGGTTTTAGAAACCGCATGCAAGGATAGTAAATACCCAGGCGTGTTGTGTGGACTTGCTGGAACAAGAGGTCCTACTGCATCAGTAAAAAGCTGCTTTCCTGGAATGCTTGGTGTTTTTTCAATGCAGTAAATCTGACCAAATTTGTCTTCTGTTTATTTCTTGTGTTTTCCTCATTCAACTGTGGCACTGAACCCTGTGCCGAAGCAACCAACTGTACCGTCTCCAAGCCCGACAAGTGAGCCACCCACATGAAACCCAAGCAAACAACCAACAAATGTCCCATCCATTCCTTGCCCTCAAACAAATACAGAAGAGGAATGTCTTGCAGGTATTACGTGCAGGTGGCGCAAAGGAAAATGCCGAAACAAAAGAGACGGAAAAGGAAAAGGCGCAAAGAGACAAATCCTGCGTGTGTGATCTGTAACCAATTTTTTAAGCATGTCATAAAACAGGGATTATGAGGAAGCACAATGATTTATCCTTGATCAGGTGTGAACAACAAGTTATTTTAAGTATCTGTTACATAGTGATATCATTACTTCAGCATCAAAATAGAAATAAGCTCCCAAGTTGATGATGACGATAGTACTGTACTACTATTCTGTGTAGCTTATCTCTCTCATTATTCTCATCTTTAGCATAAGTAAGTTGGGGTTGACCTCTTACTCCTGTCTCTCTTGTCTTAAACTATCTCTGGTCATAATTTATGTTTGCTGTTCGAGCCATACAGTGTAAAATAGTGTTGACACACTTTTGAAAGAGCAAATTATAAATAACAAGTTAGAATTGGTAGATCACACTATTTAACAATAATCATCCACTACATTGAGGGCAATCATGCTCAAATTGATCTTCTGGCAAAGACTCGCAACGCTTCATCCCTCATTTGCTTCTTCTTGTTTTTCCTGTTCTTAGTACCACGAAGTAGAAGCTCCTTTTCAGGATTCGCTCGAATTGATTGCATGGCAGCCACATCAGGGCGATGTGATGGAATGAGACCCCCTCTAGACCCACGGTTTTGTTGTTGTGTATTAGATGGCTCGCTTCGTCTTCGCTTACTTGGCCCGCTATCTCGAACACTCATTGACCTTTTCGGCTCGCTACTATGCTCATTCTTTGAGAACACCTTACCAACTTTTCTTGTGACGCTTACTTTGCCAGGATGATCACGAGGTACTGGGCGGCATGTTTCGTCAAGGAGACTGCTGCGTCGATCACTAGTCTCTCTTGCTGCCCTAAGACGAAAACAGTCAATCATGCTGCTTAGATAAGAGAGATTGTCACAACTACTTTCTCCGTCACCAGGTCCTTCTGCCAGAAGAAGTCTATCCAAGAGTCTCTCGTGGCATTCTCTAAACATTTCTACGACGTCGGGTATGCGAAAGACTGGTTCGAGATCACATATTCCATCATCACTGGCTATTAAACTTTTGACATTGCGAATAGATTCTAAATCTGTTGTGGATTTGTCGTGTGGAGAGCCAGTGCCTGAATATCGAAACAGTAGACTACAGTGATAGGAGAGAACATCCTGTGCTTAGTCTTTGAATGTTGCTTGGTGTTCAATATTATGATCAGGAATGCATTTCACCTTATTAAAATCTCTGAGGGTCGGTCATTACCTCCATTTGCTAGGTGACATTCAATCTGGAGATAGGAAGCAAAGGGTCAAATGAGCTATATGAAAATATTAACACAGTTTGTGCCACAAACAGGGACGCCTTAAAAATACTTACATGATGAGCAACTAAAACATAAAGTTTGTATGACCCAAGGCCACCAGTAAAAGGTTTGTCAAGCCCTTGCTGCACCATCAGAACTTTCATTATCAGCACGATAGGTGCAAAACTAGACGAAGAAACAGGCAAATTTAGCGGACATTCACATGATTCTATTCTGTCTACATTTTCATTTACTCACCTAATAAACCGGTCCACCTGCCTTTGCGCATACGTGCTTGTATCCATCCCATTATGGCCCCCAATGGCAATGTCTCCTTCAAATCCAGTCCGTGTGTTACAATTAATAATTGGCACCCTAGCTCTCGACCGACATTCAACAGTGTTGGTAAACGAGCTGCGTCTGAGGTGGCTCGTCAGACATTGCAGCACGGAGATCACTTTGTTTCGTGTCTTTCCCGTCGGTCCAAAGACAGGTTTGACTAATTGCTTTTCATCGGCTAATTTTGATACGGCATTTGAAGTCACGGATAATTCCAAGACCTCATCTGATCTGAAATTGGTACCGTTGCCCATGTCGGAGTCTTCACTGCTGTCGTCAACAGATAGCACTTCTTCTTTCTTGCGGTCAGCTGCTCTTGGAGGCGAGTGAATAACGTCCCCATTCGATGCATTAATAGTCTGACGAGAGTAAAAAGAATCGAGCTTGTCCACATTGTCATCCTCGTCGTCGTCGGGAACAACTACTTTGCTCTGGTTGTCATCTTGCGAACTATCGTCGTCAACATTAATGGATTTATCGTGCGACTTTCCAATTAACGATGGTTCGGCTTCAGCCTTGGGTGATTTGGATAAATTGGCATCGCGATCTACATCTATTGCTTTGGTGTTTGATTTCCCAATTGATGAAATTTCTGCTTTGGTATTTGGCAACTCAACGTCAACTGGTTGTTCATCATTGAGACTGGGAGTTGGCTCAGATAATTTAACACCGATTCCTTGCCGGTTTACTTCAGCCACTAAGTCATCGGAGCCCAATTTTTCATCAGATTTTAGTTCCTCATCACGGTTGGGTTGGGGCATATTGTCTGTAGATTCCGGTGCAACATCTGCACTCTTTTTGTCACGAAAACCGGGAATATCATTCAGATCCCCACCAAGCTCTTGCACGCCATCAACATCAATAACAAACTGAAAATCACCAGTTTTTGCTGCGTTATTTTTCAGCTTTGATTTGGTCTTTACTGTCGATGATTGCTCATCAGATTTTATGGTCTCATTGATAGCGTCAGTAGATTTAAGATTTTTGTCGGCGCCATTTTGAACTTGAACCTCTGTAGATTGAGCATCAGCGCCTTTTTGAACCTCAACCTCTGCAGATTGAGCATTAGCCTCAACGCTATTTGAACTAGGCCCCTCCTCTTCCTCCACAACTTCCATAGCAACTCCAACACGATCAATGACAAACAAGCAGTCATCTTCCACATCCCCAACATTATCCTCCTCTTTCAACTCACAATTCTGCCCCCCCTGCACAGCAGAATTAATAGCATCCATAGTCCTAAGCAACGAAGACTCTGTCAACAACGGACAATCCCCCACACTTCGTTTCGTGTCCAATATACACGTGTCTTCGGTCTCGTTGCTGTCGCTGCTTACAAATTTTAAATGGGTTGGTTTTTCTTCTGCCTTGACTAGTCCCCATAGGCACCTGTTTGAAATAAAGAAGTGTAAGAATGTCATCGCGCCAACATAAGTATAATGAGATGATGTTTGAATGGTAACAATGAGCAACAACCAAGAATTCTCACATGTCAACATCCGAAGCAAAAGTACAAACATCCAAGGTAGCATAACTCCCAAACGGCTCGACATAAATCTCCTCCTCTCTACTCTCTCCTTGATTGTTTATTCTACTCAAATACCCCTTTTTGGCAAACTGACTAGTAAGAATGTCAGTAATGTGACCTAAAAATGCATCACGTGCATTCCGTTCGGATGGGGTTAGTTTGACATAGGCTCCGAAGGAGTATATTTCGGAATCTAGTGTGGATAGAATGTGTTCTGGGGGGAGTTGTATTGTTTCTTTGGATGATTTACCCATTTTGCTGTTAGGTGTGACGAGTTGGTCAGTTTTACCAACAGGCTCGACGTAATTGTCACGAAATCTCTCCTGCCTCTCAGCCCTGTGCCACGGTACATTCTCCGGTTTTAAAAAGTGATGCTGATTGCTGTCGGGTATGTTCATTTGGAATTCGATTCGATCGGGCTTTGGTTTGTTTTTTCGTTTCTTCTTTTCCCTTCTTTTGGCGGAGCGTTTGGCGTACGCTTCGTTGTTATTGGGTTTCTTATCGGCTGCGGCGGCAATGATTCGTTCCTTGATGGAATTTTTAGAGTATTTTGCAACGTGGTGGTTGGATCTGGCTTTAAGTTGATCACGTTTGGATGAAGTTGACTTCTTTTTT
The DNA here is from genome assembly GCA_036939635.1 of Cyclotella baltica. Taxonomy (NCBI): domain Eukaryota; phylum Bacillariophyta; class Thalassiosirophyceae; order Thalassiosirales; family Thalassiosiraceae; genus Cyclotella; species Cyclotella baltica. The sequence goes on along the minus strand of JALLAY010000077.1, from coordinate 7,250 downwards.
GCGGGTGAAGAATCCACTTTTGACTTTTTGCGAGACGACGATGATTTGCTCTTGTCGGATTTGGAGGATGCCAATGACTCTTGTCTGCTGAATGGTTTGGATTTTGGGGTGGACAGTTTGCCGTAGGTGCCCTTTGATTTATCGGATGATTTGCTTGATCTTGCCATTTTTGATCTGTCGTGGCTCAGAGAGCCCGAATTCTTAGCTCGCTGCGTAGTAGGCGACGAGATTTAGGAAGGCGGCGGCGGCTATGGTTGGCTGTGACGGGGTTATAGTAGGTAGTTGACGTGCAGGACGTCTCAACGTCTCTCGTCTCCTGCAACTCTGACGACGAAAGAGAAAAAATGAGTTTTAATTGGTCGATGGAACAATTATTATCTGATAGGTAATTAAATTAAATGTACTCAATGTTACCTATAAAATTTGAATATCGGTTCATCTCGCGTCGTACGATTCATTGGAGTCGGTGGATGATGGCTGAGATGGACAGACTGTCACGACGATCGCATGCAACATCAACGGTTCTATTTCGAGGTTTCCTTGCCATCGACAGTGGAATAAGATTGGATACACGAGACTCATTGCTACAGCCTTTCTTACCCTCACCATGGCACCACAATCAACAACCGGCTTAGCCCAACCCAGCCGTCTAATCTGGCACCGACGCGATCTCCGTCTAACCGACAACGAGCTATATCACGCCAAAAGAAAGATTTATTCCATTTTCATTTTCGACCCGACAGATTATTCACCTCGTCCAACGGGCATCCCGTATGGAAATGGCGGTGATCAACTCTACAGTGTAACGCATGGTCCACACTTCTCACGACGGCTTATTGATGCAGTTCATTCATTAAAGAGTAATCTACAATCACTTGGAGGAGATTTAATAGTCCGCACTGGAAATCCTGTACAAATTATAGTAGAATTGGCAAATAAACTCCAAATAGAAGAGGTGGCGTGGTCTGAAATACCAGGATACTACGAATGCATACAATCTGAGAAGCTTAAAAAGATTCTTGGGTGGTGTGGTCCACGTAAATGTTCTGTGTTTACTACTTGTTCATTGACATTGGCACATCCAAATGATTTACCAACTGATGAGGCAGTTTGGCAGAGGTTGGCTAGACCAAAGGAGAAGCGAAATAAACGAAAGGGTGGAAAATCTAATAAATCTGACGCAGCAGCTGCCACATTACCAGCGAAATGCAACCGTAAATCGACTCCATCAAATATTGTCAATGTGACACCTTCTCGATTTGAAGGCATGCCAGTGATTATGGGAGACTTCAGAAGGGCAGCACGCACTGCCGCACCTCCGAGAAAGAAGTTGTTTGAAAGTCCAGACTGTAGTTTCATTGCAACTGATTTCACTGGTATAGATGTAGGTACAATACCTTTGTTAGACGAGCTTACAAAACCATTGCTTGAGTCAGCTACACCAATTCTTGGATGCCTACCAAAAGAACTCATAATGAGACTAATAGAGTCTGCGGATAAAATACCATGCAATTATGATAACATTGAGGAACAATCAATTCTACACCTTCAAGACTTTGTAACAAATCATGCAGCAACAGCAGACAGGAGCTTATGTGATGTTTCTCAACACAATTCTTCAAAGCTAAGTCTACCACTCGCATTAGGAACATTGTCACCACGCCAGGTATATCACTGTGTCAAAAATGAACAAAGTAGACTTGAACAAGAAGGAAAAAGTCCCGCTGATATAAATTGGCTCATATCACACATGGAGATGAGAGATTATTTTCTATTCAATCACTTTCGCCAAGGAAAGTCTGGTTACAGTCTACATCCAATAAAACCAGTGCATAAACCAGATGCTTCTCGTGAATGGCTCCCATTGTCTGAAAATAAAGACAATTTCATAAAATGGGCTAGTGGCAGGACTGGCTTGCCCTTGGTTGATGCTGGTATGAATGAACTGATTTCTACAGGGTACACTTTTAATAGAGTGAGGCAAAATATGGCATCAGTGTTGACCAAGGATCTCAAATTGGATTGGAGACTTGGAGCTGAATGGTACCAGTTGTGCCTTGAAGATCATTGTGTTGCGGGTAAGTGATTAAGTTATTAATTCTGTGTATTGCTGTTTTTTTTCATTCAAAGAATCTGTTTTTTTTTTCAAGCAAACTATGGCAACTGGGCTTACTTTGCCGGGGTGGGAGGGGATCCAAAAAGCCGTCACTTTCGTACAATAAGCCAGTCGTATAGATATGATCCAGATGGGAGCTACATTCGCAAATGGACCAAAATCAGCACTGATGGTGTAGAAGCAGCACTTAGACCTTGGGCATTTGAAGAGGATTGGCCAAAACCAATTGTTGATCCTGAAACACAACTTACTTTTGAGGATAAAGAAAGGTTAGAGACTGTAGGAATGATATCATCAGACCACTAGCACTTAAAATAACTAAACATTAAAGGCTATTGACTGAAACTTGATAATTGTATGGTGAAATCTTGCTCTTGATTTTAGTAGGAACACAGGTGATTCATATAGGTGAGGTCTGCGGAAGTGTCAGGGAATATCCATCAATACTAAATCCCTAAATTTTGTTCTGATGTATCAAAAACAAGTCACCATCACCTTCTGCAAGACTCAACCAGTGTTGAGACAGCAGTTGGAGCTGTCGCAGCCTCACAAATAGCTGTTATTTAACACCCTCAAAACAAACAAGTTATTAGTATCCAGCTCTTATTTTTCATCCACAACTACATCTGGCTAACTATTGCCCTTTTCAACTGGAGCAGTTCCCGTAACTGAAATGAAGATGCCATCGTAGGGATTCTTCTGACAATAATTCTATATATTCTTATCTCCGAATCTTCAGCACCTAGAAAGAACAATAAACTAAACAATGAAGATGCTGAAGGGAACATTTTGAGAATGAAACAATACCATGACAAAGAAAACATTGATAAGTACAGTGTGGAACAGAAACCGACACAAAACTAAAAACACATGAGTAAAAAACAGATGATTGAGTCGAAATGGAATCAAACAAAATTAACTACAGAAAGCAAACAAGGAGGGAAGAAGTACTGCACAAAATGACACAACAAGAACAAGAAAAAACTCGCTGCTAAACAGATTCCTCCTTCCTACAGAAATGTTATATGCAAGCACTACAACACATGCAACCACCAGCTACTACCAAAGGAACTGAAAACATGGAATTGTTCAATATAAGAACCAATTGTGACAATCTAAAAGAGACAGTCTAGTCTTTTTTGATCATCAACCATCTTGGTGTATAGGTGGCTCTCACTACAGAACTTAATTCGAGTTAATTTGTATGAACCTCACAGATTGGTTACCACTAAAGTAGAAAAGAAGATCCTCAAAAAGAACTGATTTGTTCTTAATGAAATAATAAAGCTACTACTCAAGCGGTCACAAAGGTAGACCATTCACAACAAGTCACGGAGAAATATTCATATACTAACAGCCAAAGCCCAGAATTAGTTACACTTTCAACCAACAATACCAGGATTTTATTGTGATGTGAGCTCAACCTCAACTTCAATAAAAAGGAAACACTACTTTGATTTGGATCTCAAAAAGTTGGATTTATTTGGAAAAAAATATGCCTGGTTGATGGACTCTGCAATACAGCCGTGTGAGGATATCCTAGACAGAATCAACACAAAAACAGACAACCTCATGGGTTGTAGAACTGCTGTCCCCTCGAGAAAAGTTCTGTTACGAACACAGACGAAGATAGTGGGCTAATTGTTGCTGTCATTAACACTGAAGATAGAATATTCTTGTTATCAATTTCCGGGTAAGGTGTGATAGCGGGGCAAATTGGCATCTATTATTAGATAGATCTAACAGTCCCGAGCTATGAAACACTACTACTACTAATACTAACTACTATACTGGTACTACTATTGGTACTCACAAATCACAGTTCAAAGTCATTAAGCATAACTGTGAAACTTAGACAGAACCTTCCCGAGAACGCATATTAGACGTCTATTTAGAGTTCTTCTTCGTGGTTGATTTCATATTTTATACTTCAAAGTGTTGTTGTCATTAATGACAATGTTTCTATCGATAGAAGAATGACAACTGGCAACTTTCTATCTGGTCAAACATTGGGCCAGATAAAAAACAACTAAACTTCCGATGTAAATTGCTTGTAGTTCTTTCTCACCATTCAGAGAAGAACCTAACATTGCTTCAGTTCAAAATTAGTTTATTTAAGTACAGTTAACTGATGATTTGTCCACTCCTGATGGACTGGCAATTAAATGCACTCTGTTACTCTTGATTGGGTTGTTCATAACTCAATACATGTCGTCATCTTCTTCGTCATCGTCACCATCTTCCTCTTCATACACAAGATCTAAAATGTGTTTGTAATCATCGCCCAATAGCTCCAGTATTTCTTTCCAGAGAGGTTTTGCTCTCATCGGCCCCAGCCTATCCCTGTTTCTAAATATAACCTCCTTTGAAACTTGAGCTACAAACCATGTTCCATCCATGATCTCTTGCTCCAACTAAATAATTAATCAAACATACAACCTTTAATAAAGACACAGCAAGTGGATTTGAGCACATTTTTGCATCTGATAACATTAATCTCACCTGATCAGGAAGCCACCGAGTATCCTTAAAGAAGAACTTGAAATCAAACCCCGTTAACGGCCTCTCCAACCTCGGATCCTTCATAGACTTACTGACCTCACACGGATCCCCACCCCAATACAACCCCTCACACATCTCCAACCCCACACTCCCGCTAACATACGGACACATATGTAACATCTCCAATGGTAATTGCTTCCTATTAAAATTTGAATTGTCAAAATCAGTTAAGGAATTGGATGAAGTCATGACTTGCCCCGTTCCACCTTCCCAAACGGGTTGAATGAAGAAAGCCCCAAGTTCCGAGGTTTTATTCCATTCCGTTGCAAGGTCACCTATGAGCGCGCCAGAGCGTCGGTTTACAGTCACGGCTTTACATCCCATGACCGGATCACGTTCAATCAGAAACAGAACGGGTAAAATAGTCGCCCGTCGATCAGCACCCTGATCCGGAGTCGGCGGAGACATGATACCAAACTTCGCCAACAAAGCCGGGACAACACCCGACGACTCTGACGTAGGAAAAGGATCATCAAACAATCCACCCATAAACCCCTTCTTCCTCTTCTTTGCATCCACTCTCTCGGCTATATCAGGATAAAACTTTGCAGGATTGGCAATCAGAACAACCCCATCTTTCAACACATCATTAAAATCAAGCGGTTCACCCGTGCTTTTATCAATGTGAGGTATGGGCTTACTCCAATTTTCTTCCTCCCATGTTTTTTCGGGGGGACCACCGGCTTTTTGGCGGGCTTTGGTTTGGGCGAAGCGGATTAGTTCGTCGACGCTGGAGAAGGTGCTGTCTTGTAAATCGGAAATGTCAATGTCTTCTTCGTCATCTTGTTCGTCATAATCTTCGTATTCATCTTCCATTGATAAATCGTTCATTCTTTCGCGTAGAGATTTCATTACGTCGTCAGAGGAGGTGGAGAAGGGATCTAATTCCCCCGATGAACTTGATTTGTCTTTGTCATTATTGTCGCCTTTGGAGTTGCCGAAGGAGCTAATGTCTCCGAAATCTTCAAAGTCATCGTAGAAACTGGATAGGAGGCGGTTTAAATTGTAAGCTTTAGAAGCGACACGATCAGGGGGAGCTGTCGAGCGACGCCCCCATCTGATGGAGGTAATAGGTGCATTGATATAGCTATTGGCACTGAAGTTAGACAGAACCAGTAGGGTGCACAAGGTGCATTTTAGGTGCATGGCTTTTTTGGTCATTGTTCCACCGATAGCTCAGAATCTTGAGCCTTGTTTCAGGTCAATTGGCACCGACCAATGGTGTCGATAATTGTTCAATTAATGAAGGGGGTGTGTGGTTGTCTGGGTTATTTGTTATTTGTGCGGCAGCGTCGGCGGCTTTTTATGGTGCAATTATTATTTCATGGTCAAGGTAGGTCAAGGTAGATTCGAGAGACTGAGCTTGTCGGAACAGTGTAGGAACTTCCGTCGTAAGTAAGTTCAGATAAGATGATGCATATCAATTTTACTTTTCTGACAGGTTTAATGTCTTGATATGTTAGGGACTACGTGGGAATCAGTATTGAAATGCGGTTGACCACATGGTCCAGATCTGGATATCTTCTGGCTTCTGGCCATCAAATCAAAAAATCCATAAAAGATATATCTAACTGTGCCACAACGAACAACGAACAACGAACCGACACCATGAAACTACTCGCCGCCACACTTAAAAGTGCACTAGCACTTTCCATGCCATCAACCGCCACGGCATTCCTATCCCCAGCCTCCCAAACAGCACTAAAAATCCATGCCAGCCAATCGCTCCGCCAATCATCCTCCATGTCACTCAAAAAACGAGGAGAGGGATACGGTCCACCCCTTGATAACATTAGTGAAACTGTGGGGAATACTCCGTTGGTTAAGATCTCGGATCGGCTTTGTCCTGAGGGGCGTACTATCTATGCCAAGTGCGAGTTCTTTAACCCCCTATCCTCTGTTAAGGATCGTTTGGCGCTGTCAATCATTGAGGCGGCTGAAAAAGATGGATCGCTGAAGCCTGGACAGACTGTTGTTGAGGCCACATCTGGAAATACAGGTATTGGTAAGTCCCTTCTCGAGATGTTTCATTTGTTAATTGGATTTATATTGCCTTTTCTTAAATCCCATGTGTTTACTCAAACTTAACTTCAGCTGTGGCCATGATGTGCGCCCAACGAGGCTATCCGTGTGTCATCACCATGGCCGAACCATTCTCCATCGAGAGACGTAAGCTTATGCGCATGCTCGGAGCCAAAGTCATCGTCACGCCTAAGGCTGGCAAAGGAACAGGCATGGTAGAAAAAGCCAAAGAACTCTCTGAAAAACACGGATGGTTTCTCTGTCATCAGTTTGAAACCGATGCGAATTGGAAATTCCATTATGAAACTACCGGTCCTGAAATATGTAATGATTTGAAAGGAATGAAACTTGATTATTGGGTTACTGGATACGGAACCGGTGGCACCTTCCACGGAGCAGGAAAATACATCAAAGAACACAGTCCCGGAACAAAGATTATTTTGGCAGAGCCCGGAGCGGCAAACTTGATTGGATCGGGAATATCCACAGAACGTAATGACGATGGTAGTCCGGCGGGCAGCCATCCTGCTTTCAATCCCCATCCAATTCA
>JALLAY010000076.1:0-22817 GCA_036939635.1 Cyclotella baltica | reverse complement strand
AATGCAACAACTTTGAATGATGTAAACACAAATACTCAACATACCTGTGAGAATTGTGTCAATAATAAGTTGTTGAATAGTTCTGACTTTAACTTAAACACCACTTTAGCCATATGACTTTAGCAATATTTTATCTCATTTACATTTCTTACAAATAACATACACCTTCTCAGAACCAATACTTTACTTTTCTTCTGACACATCCAAAACTTGTGTCAAGCATCCCGAAGCGCTAGGCGGAGCGAAGCGGAGCCTAGTTAATACTAAAGCTTTACAGTGATTTCTACGGAAACAAATCTTAACTTTAAATTTTGTTATCTTTCAATACAGAAAGTGTTTGCACATAATGATCAATAGAGGTAAAATTGCAAAATGAGGCAAAGGTAATTTTGAACATTGATTGATTGATTGATTGATTGATTGATTTGCTTCAAATAATATGGTCCGGAATTAGAGGTACTCTCTATCTGAAAATCACATATGATTGCATATTTAAATGGATATATTATCTGGGGAGGAATGAGACTCCACTACTGGGTCTTCAGCCTTGACCACTTCAACAGCACTTCCTAATGTTCCACGTAGATTTTTCTTACTAGTTTCCTTCACAGAGGACGTGTCTTTGGCTCAATGGCTGCAGAGTACCCTTTTGCAAATAGCGATAATATTTGGAGTAGAATAAGCATCTTGGCAGGACTCCTCACAATTTGGAATGTCAGTTAACTTTGTAGATGCTTCTTTATTGAGAGCATCCGCAGAATCATCGGAACCTAAACTCATGCATCTACCATAGCAATCCCACCTTAGACTCACGAATTTGCCAAAATCTGCATCACATTGACGGCGGCATTCAGCCACCCCTGGGCTAGACAGTGGCGAGATGTCTCTGGCACCATTGACAAATGCCTCACCCTTGCTTTCGGTAACAGTGTTGTCAACAGGAGAGTCGCCGCGACATTCCCTCACACATTGGTTGAAATCATAGACAGAAGAGGCAGTATGGGCGCAGATAAAGGCGCAGACGAGATTAGAATCATCATATGAATCATTGACAAAAGTTTCAGTTTCGCCTTGGCCTTCACTTGCAGCAAGGGAGTAGTTTGAGTCGTTGAGTGCGCCAGCTCTACAGCCATTTAGGCACTGACTATACTCCTGCACTGTGGAGGAAAATCTGGCGCAGTTTAATGCACATGTGATGCTAGGTGACGAACTTTTAACAATGGATTCATCTTCGATCTCAGCACCAAAGCTGGGGTAGTCTGCTTCAACCATGTCAATAGAGGCATCCTTGGTATGAGATTCTTCAGCCAGGCCTTTAGAGTTGTCAACTGCCTCAGAAGTGCAGAAGAATTTGATGCACCGCTGATAATCAGCTATTGTGGAAGCAGCTCTTGCACAAGACGCAGAACAAGTTTGATCATATGCTGCTGCTGTACCAGCAAAGAATGCTGTTGCTAGAAAGAGTGTAAGTTTCATTTGTTCTATGCTTGAGAGTTGAAAGTTGTCGAGATTGTTTTATGAGATGTTTTTGTCGTTGCCGATTGTTGATGATGCCATGTCTGGAATAGGGGTGCTTGCCTGAGTAGAAACACACAAGACCTGTTAAGGTTAACACGGGGTTTGTGTTGTGTCGGACCCAAGACACACAAATTATTTACGCGAGTGTTTTGCACCAAGAATCTATTTGCAAACCCAACAGATCGGCTCACTCATAAAATCCAATCCAACCACCCATCTACTTGAACCTTATTTAACTTACTGAGCAATAATGAATCTAGCTACACTTTCCACCCTAGTGCTCTACTTTACCTCGAGTGCAACAGCAACAAACATGAAAAAAGATATCTCATCGAATGAATCCAGCTCCGATAACAGAAGTCTTCGTGGAGCTCCAAACTCTCCATCTCTTGGCACCGACAAGGCTAAGCTACTCAAGGCGATTGTTGAACTTAAGGATGCCCCCAACACCGACGAGGGCTTGGAGGACAACCGCGCGTCGCTATCTGGCTCTAACATCTCGGCATGTATCCAACAGTGCGGACGAGACACGAGAACTATTAATGATCAATTTGAGTGTATTGATGAGAGATGCTTTGGTTCGGATGCTACTTCTGAATTGTCTTCGGAGTTTCTGTCGCTATCTGGCTCTAACATCTCGGCATGTATCCAACAGTGTGGACGAGATACGAGAACTATTAATGATCAATTTGAGTGTATTGATGAGAGGTGCTTTGGTTCGGATGCTACTTCTGCATTGTCTGAAAAGTTTGTACAGAACGCTGAAGATGCCTCTGTCGAGTCAACTTGTCGTCGTAGTGGTGATATTTGTTTCTTTTCCACCTCCTATCTTTGTTGCTCTGGCGTTTGCAACCATGATCCGAGCTACCCTATCGGAGAGTGTGCTTAGATTATAAAGCTTTAGTTTTATATCTATAAATATTGATATTAAGAGAATCATATATCTATACTATTAGTGATAGTTACTTCAATCAAAAATGCTGCCATTGCATCTGATTCAAGAGTAATGTGCAGAAGTAATGCTGCCATCGATCTACACAGCAATAATGGCTTTCTTGTGGGCTTAAGTGAGTTAGAGTATATGTTCGTCTCACACAGGTAAATAGCGACTAATAGCACAATAATAAGACGAGATTATTTACTCCACCGTTGTATCTGATTAAGAGTAATACTACTACGCAGAAGTAATGCTACTGCTAGCTGTCCATCAAAGAATACGGTTGCTAAAAAGAGCTCGAGGGTTTTGATGGGTCTTGACCTAAGACACAAATTTACTCGAGTGTTCTGTTGCAAGTTATCTTGTCATCTTGTGTCTGTGTCTCGGGCGCCATCTACCCCTCACAAAAATTACTCCTTTGAACTCAAAAAAACAATACATCAGCAAATCCAACATCACAATGAACTTAACTCTACTTTCCACAGTACTTCTCTCCATTATTACGTCCGGAGTATCCTCCAAGTTGATACCTCAAGCCACCATCGATTGCTTCAATAACTGCGAATATACACACAATGGCAATGACGAGGCGATCACTCAGTGCCGTGCCAACTGCGTGCATGGCCAGACGAGGCGACTTCGTGGCACTCCCGCTACAAATTCTGACGCTGAATCCTTTCTGGGCCGCCCAACAGAGCCAGTCAGGTCAATTTGTGAAGCCTGTGACTCTTTTCAGACAGAGAGTTCAAGGCAGCTCTGCTTGAACTTTTATGACTGTGGTGGCGAAGAGAATGGCGGTAGTGTCTCCTTACAAAGCGCCGAGGATGATGACTTCGGCAGACCTAGGACATGCCGAGAAAAATGCGAAAAAGCCCATGTCTTTGCCAATAGAGCACGAAGAGATTGTCTCCAGAACTGCCCAGCTGACGATCTTGAGGCGGCAGGTGAATCTTTTGTGAGACGCCCAACAGAGCCAGTCATGTCAATTTGTGAAGCTTGCGACTCTTTTCAGACAGAGAGTTCAAGGCAGTTCTGCTTGGAGTTTTACGACTGCGACGTAGAAGAAAATGATGGTCGTGTATCCTTGCAGAGTTTCGAAGCTGTTGAGCAAGATGACGATGTTAGTTTCTGTGAATTCTGTGAACTAATTGGGTCGGACAGTTGCTTGGAGTTTTACGACTGTGATGGAGAGGGAAATAACATTTCTTTTGTCAAGACTACAGCGACTGACTGTGAAATATGTGACTACTTTCTGACAGAACGTGCAAGGGAAGCATGCTACAACTTTAACAACTGCGGCAAAGATAGTGATGTCAAGTTAGAAGATTCAGCCGATGCCGAGAGCATCTTCCCGGGTCCCGGCCCCAACCCTCCTCCCTCTGGTCATACTCTCTTTGACTGTTTTACTGCCTGCGAGACTGAGAGCAATGTTGCTAACTGTATTCAAAAGAGATGCTTCAACGCAGAAACTTCTTTTATTGGCGAAAGAGAAGAGACGGCAGTGAGCGTCGCTCCTTTTCGTTGTAGGGAGCTATGTGATCGTCGTCACAACACAGACAATGGAAGAAGTTTCTGCTACGAACTAAACAACTGCGGCAAAGATATTGATGCGAAATTGCAAGAGGAAACTTTCGTCAAGAGTTCTGCGCCTGGCTCTGGCACTTCTCTCTTGGACTGTTTCCTTAGCTGCGACAGGGAGAGCAATGTTGCTGATTGCATTCGCAGAAAATGCATTCGTTCAGAAACTTCTTTCTTTGACGACAAAAAAGGGAAGTCAGTGAGCAATCCTCCTGATGCTGCCTTTCAGTAGCATGTGAAACAAGCTAGGCTCGATGGAAAGTCCGAGGAGGCTGAGTTTGCCAGCATGGCTTCATCCTGTTTGAACCGAGGAAGTACCTGTAGTAATGATAGTGACTGCTTCTTTCCTACTCTCTCAATGTCTTCTTACATCCTCGTTGTGTATAAGTAATGCTTTGATATAACAAATATAGGTTAATGTTGTCATTTCCTCATAATGTCGTCTTTTTTTACATTTGAGATCTCATTAATATAGTATGAGTGAGAATATGATGTCTTCTTCCCTATTCGTTGTGTATGAGTAATGCTTTGATATAACAAATATAGGTCGACATTTTCATTATCGTACTACTTACTGGAATATAGATATATTATTTACGATATATGTCAATCGATAGCCTCCTGCAGTTTTTATAGGTCCACATTTTCATTAATATAGATAGATTCATATCGGTTAAGCTTCATGCAGTTGTTATGTATTAAAGTTATGGCTCTTCAATCTTTAACGTTTCCGATGTTCTCTTTACGATCCAAGACGCAAAGATTTGTTTCCTACACGATTTTAATTCTATTATGCTTTAGTTTAACAAGATATACGTTTGACTCCTTAACAAAGTTTATCACCTATTCTCTCTAGGAACAGACAATATCAATGCATGTTTGAGCTTCAGCTCTGGACCTCGTAGCAGCGTAACAGTTTAGTTCACAATCATCAATATCTGAGGCATCACCAATGGAAACGAAAGCAGATTCTTTTGCGTGTTTGCTACCATCTTCACCAAGCGAGCATCGGTAAAGGAGGCACGCATAGATGCCAGAGACAGAGCTGTACATATCGTAGCATTTGCGAATGCATTCAGATACATTTCCTGCCTCGCCGGTAGATGATACAACGGGGATATCCTCTTTGGCCACATTAGCTTGATCATTATAACAAAAGTTATGAATGCAATAGACAATATCATCAGTGGAGACATTGTAAGGAGAATATGCGCACTCTCTTGCACAATCATTGAACTCTACAGAAGAAGTGAGCTCGTAACCTTCGTTGGTAGAGTGAAGTATTCCTACATCAGCAGTTAGATCATTTGATTTGCCAGTACCACGCAGGCCTTCTGTATTTTTTGTAGTAGCATCGTTGATGTCGTTGATGTCTCCACAGTCTGACTTACAGGCTTCTAGCTCATCTGGATTGTTCTTGTGCACAATGGAGCATCCATACTGACAGAAAGCAATTGCGATGGGACTAAGGTTTGCGTTGGTACCGGCGTTGGTTGCAGATACACTTGATGCAGAGATGAAAAGGGCCGAGGAGAGGAATAGCTTCATTGGAGGTATTATTTGAAAGTAGTAGTAGTTTGGTTTTATGTATGATGCGATTTCATCCAACAGAAGTGTAAATGAATATTGCCAAGAGATAGAGCAGGCTCGAGCATGATTTCATGTGTTGCGGTACGAACGATGGAGCCACGGCGAAATAGATTTTGATGTTAGAGGTAAGATTAATTTCAACTTACCGATTTAACTAACTACCGTAAACGCCGGTTTGTAAGCATCAATTTCACATAGGAATTAGTATAAGACTCCACAGGCCCAAGAGAGCATCAAAAATTTCTGTCGTCACTGAATGTTTTTGCTTAAATGACCCAGTATCATTGAAAAGCCCTCATTAAGAGCTTTCTTTTGGTATATTGGGTTCCTTATTTGCTTTGGCACGTCAAGACTTATACCGTTTGATGCTTACAAACCGGCGTTTACGGTAGGTATTGTAGTTTCACACAATGTATGTTCTACGAAATTTCCGGAACAAATTGAAAACCCGTGAACGCATTAAATTGATGGGCCCAGAGCAACAGTTTGTACGAGCAAACCAAGAAGCAAACCAAGAAAAAGATAAATTAAATAGTGAAGAAAAGTATGAATGGCTCTGGACGGCTTAATTTGTGAGCATTGCATTGTTTGAACTATAGTATGCACATTGGGTGCCCCAAAGAAACAACTGAACATACGATTACACAAATTCATTGCACTACTTAGATTTTTGTCACTCATTTCCAGTCGCTGGTAAAAATTTAAACCGTGTTGTTTTTAATTCAAATTTGTCAAAATAATAATTTACAGAAAGGTAATTTTTAAAACAGGCAGTGGTTTAAATTTTTGCCAGCGACTAGAATTCACATGGCAAAAATCTAAGTAGTGCAATTACACTTGTACATACAATATGTTATGTACTTGAACCACATACATACGCCCAATTGGGCGATTATAATTCTCGGGTGTTACTGTAAATCCTATCGCCTTGAATGTTTTAGGGAGTAAGCCAGATCAAGGACTACTCCCCAAAATTGAGAATGACAGGAAATTTCCTAGTAGAAGCCGAGATATAAGTCCAAACTTATCTGTATTGGCCCCAAGTTTGATGCTTACCCTACCTTAACACCTTAATAGAGTTGGCTAGTCCAATATACCCAATTTAATTCCATGCTTTGTGCTTCGAGTCTCTAAGAGACGAGATATTTGTGTCACCCCTAGATTTATTACCAACAAAAACAAATTCCATAGAATCATCCTCTGATATCCTGTCTTTGTGGATGGCTCGCCTTGCCGGACTACGTAGCACAACTGATCTCTTTAGCATTGGTGTCTTAGTTGACATGGAACTTCTTCTCAGAATGCCGTGGTTTACTTCCACCACTAGCTCTTCGTTCACTGTGTGAAGAGCTTCAGTTGCATCAATTGTCTCAGTTTTCTTTGATCCCGACAAAATCACTAAAACTGAACCTATCACAACAACCCCATCACCTGCCCATGTCAAGATACCAGGAAGTGTCGAGACTCCAGCAGCAGCTCCCATCAATGACGCTATTATAGGCTCCATCAACATGACCATAGATATCACAACAGGATCAAAATATTTCATGATTGCAATATAGCCTGTTGTCCCAAGACCATTGCAAATAAGTGCCATCCAAAGCTCAAGAGGAAGGCGATCAAGTTGCAAGTATACCCACCCAAATAACCCAATGACAGGATCAAACGAGACTTCATACGGTTGCCCCACACAAATCATGTACACAAGAACACCTAGAGCCGAATAGGTGAAGATGAACAGCATGAACACAAACAGATCCACACGGGGCCTCATTGTTTTGGCAACTGTTAGATATAGTGCAGTGGCTACACTTGCAAGAAATGCAAGAACATTTCCTGCCATGGCAGTGTTGCTATCATTGTTTTCGCCCCCACTCGCACTACCTGCCCAAGCACATATAAGTGCCCCAGTCATACCAATTGAAGCTCCTAAACCCTCAAGAAACAAAACAGGCAACCCCATTACATACTTCGACCCAATGATGAGTAATGAAGCCAAATTTGACAAAATGAACGCGTTGACAAGGGATGTCATATCTAATGCCACAACAAAGGCAGTGCACATGAATCCATAGTTGAGCCCTGCCCATGGTACCCACACAAAAAGCTCCATCCGTGTAAACTTCCCCAATTCCTCTTTGGTCAATGATTTGAATGAGAGGACGAAAAATAAAAGTGCTGTTGCAGTGAATCTCCAGAAAGCTTTCATCTCTGCTGTTACTCCACCTTGTTGAAGTTCCAATGCCACACCAATTGAAGAGAGAGCAAAGAGCCCGCTGACTAAAATAATGTACCCAACTAGTGGCACCTTACGATCAACTACAACATCGAGGTGGAGCCCTTCTTCTGGATGTTGTGCTAATAATGATACATCAGTTGGAATCGCTGTGCTAACACGCAATTCGATATGCCGCACATCTGTTGGGAGAGGAGCAAATGCATGTTCAATCATACTTTGAAACTCTTCCACTCTGGTGTGGTGAAGTGTGCTATGGGTAAAGCCTGACGTTCTAGTGGACCCTGTAATATTGCCCTTTTCGTGTTCTTTCATTGCCTTTACAACTTCTGGTACAGCTAGAACAAACACATTGTCCACAGCTTTCGTGCTATTGTCAGCTCCAGGTTTGCTGTAAAAACTTGCACTTTGTTCTCCTCCCTCATTAGATGGTATTGATAATAAATATGCTTCTCTCGTCACAGATATATGATCATTTTCATCTATGCCAGTTTGATCAACAGAATGAAGCACAGACGCTGCTAACTCATCGACAGAGCTCAAACCATATTCTACAGTAGACAACTGATGATATTCAGCAACGACATTCACGAATGGATCTGAAGGAACTATAAGGCATGATGTTTCTTCATTTGATGACTGTTTCAGAAGCGATTGTGACTCCAAATCTTCGTCTTTGCTCGGCTCCTCTGTTGCTACCTCTTCCGTTTCCTGTTCCTCATTAAACGTGCTTGTGACGTCCTGCTGCTGCTGCTGAAGTAAATCTACAAACTCTTCCCCCGTGACTCCAACAACTAAATTAGATACCAATTCCAAGTCTAAGACACCCTCAATGTGCGGATTTGTTGTTTTTGAGTGAGTGACCTCTGATGAGCCGTAAGTGTCTTGCGGCGGTTGTTCGTTGTCTACCAAATGGTCGATCACATGAGATGGTGCCTCTAACACAAATTTCGATCCATCCCCCGATTCGCCACCAGATTTCGGTG
Organism: Cyclotella baltica; assembly: GCA_036939635.1. Taxonomy (NCBI): domain Eukaryota; phylum Bacillariophyta; class Thalassiosirophyceae; order Thalassiosirales; family Thalassiosiraceae; genus Cyclotella; species Cyclotella baltica. Next base: position 13,972 of record JALLAY010000076.1, on the reverse strand, counting down.
TTGCTGCTGGAAATGCAAGAGTCGCCTATTAATGGGCATAATTACAAATAGATTCTGTCAGATCTATAAATGATAAAAATCCCCCCTGTGTACAACAAGCACAAAACAACTTACAATCTCCACATGGTGTTGATTGGCCCGCAGCTTACTAGAGGCACAGCTGTGATGAGAAGATCTAAACTTCTCTCCATCGTCGTTGGTGCTCATAATTGCCCTGACTCTTGTGGGTGATCTCAAAAGCTGACCGGCAGATATCAACCGAATAACAAAAACCCCAAAGATAAATGCCAATCAAGTAGATATCTGTCTTCGGCCATCGAACGACAAGTTCCTATTCCTAAGCAAATATTGGCACGATTTGTTCTTCCTGTGTGTGTCTGTGCAGGTCAGTGCGTTCGCCGTTTGGGTTGGTGCGATGTGTTTTTGTGTGGCAGTGGGCGCGGCGTCGTTCGGTGGACCGAGAGAGCTACCAAGAGATATTGTAAGTAGATGACGGAAATGTACGGAAACTACGTTTAGGGCATAAGTAACGGCTTAACAAATTATTAATTTTTGCTTTAAAAACCAACTTCCGTGACCAAATTATTCGCCCAAATTTTCACCCAAGAAACGTGCCGGTTGTTGGTGCAGGCTGGTACTGGTACTGGTGGTCGATGAGCTTCGATGAGGTCCGTAGATAAATTGATGCATCAACAACGTAAGGCCTCGCTTCAGATTTATTTCATAGCCAATCATATAGCCATCAATTAATTATTACCATGGATGAGACCAGTGGACACACTCGAAATCGATCTCCGGATCCGGAGGAGGCTTCCCGACGGTCAACGAGAGCCAAACTCACCCCTGCAGGCACATCGCTGGTATCGACTCATCCAGAGCCACATCCAATTGACGCCAGCCTGTATACAATCTCTTATCTTCGCGGGCAGAAGACCAAGAACGACCAATCTCGATGCAATGAGGACTGGTTCAAAAGGCTAGATTTTGTTCGTTGTGATGACTATGTTATTCGTGTTCTATTTGTGACTAAATGGCATATTGATAGGGTGAGAGGAAATGATGTAGGGGATGTCATTCTTCCTCCTCCTAGTCATCGTCGCAATAAAGCTAAAATTGCTGAATTTCTTAGAATGGGCACTTGGCAGCAGAAAGAAATTATTAAACAGTGGGAAAATTGTATTATAGAAGCTACATTTGACTCAGATAAAAAGGCAGAGGATTCTCCCAGTGGATTTGATGAGAAGGATAATGTTGAAGAGGGAAAAATGTGCGATGATAAAGAGGAAGAGGTCAAGTGCCGGGGTTTTACTTTGGATGACATTAGAGAGTCTCGGTTGAATGATAAGGATTCTGTTGAGGAAGGATTTATACATGTGTGCAGAGAGGCAATTATTTCGCGTACAAAACTGTCAATGCCCGGCAATCATAAATACAAATGGAGCATAGCAAATACTGAGGCATTTCAAACTGGAGTCATTACTTCAGGTACTGGAGATGGTGAGCATGTTGTTTGGACGCTAGAAGAGGTTAAGGAAGCTAAGGGGAGTTTTGATGGTGCCTCCATTCGGGATTTGGAGTGTAAACTTGAGCCAGCGTTGAAAGGGAAGAAGCAGTGCCTCCATTGCCATTCAATTCGCCGGAGCCTCTTTCGTCGATGTCGCGAGAGAGTCCAGATCAGAGAAAAGCCATTGTCAAAACACACAAACATTGGGTTTGTCAATCGCGTTGAAAATTTACAAGAAGAGAGGAATCGTGATCTGCGTCAGCGTCTCATTGCGGCTCAAAAGCAAAATAGAGAAATGTCTATTCTTTTGCAACGCCAAAAAGATACTGGGGTCGAGGTTGATGCAAAGGAAGCAGCCATGACCACAACTACGGATGAGGAGCTCTTGGCCCCAATGCACAATGTGCCTAAAGGTACAGGCACCGAAAAGAAATCTTGATTAATGAAATACAATTGATTGCATTGCAAGAAGTATGATTCTATGTGTAGATATACTATGTGCAGTCTTCAAACTGCATACTATAAATGTTAAGAGGCTCAGAGCTATCTAGGTACAATATGTTCACACTGTGGACTGTGACCCAACAGGCTGACAGGAGCAACATCTTCAAATGCATAAATATTTAAATGATGCATGACAACACCAAAAGAACTCTGTATGTCTACTGCCTATCATGGATAAATACTGAATCATCCCCAGATAAGGGGTTAAAATATAGGCTATGTACAGCACAATACTTGTAATTTTGATGCAACCGATCGTATTTACCATGATAAAATACATATGGAAATTCCATTGGCTATCATGGCCAAGAAAATAGCATGTAATGCAAATTACGAAACATTTCAAGGAAGGAAGAACCAGTAAGTTGTGTTACACTAGAGAAGCAACTGTAGAATTTGCTTAGAAGATAAATAAATAAAAATGTAAACTCCTATGTGTAACAATTAGTTGTCATTATTAGCATTGTCACTGTGTGAACACATCTTGAATGCATCTAAAAATTACTTTCTTCTTTGGCATCATTGTTATCCAGATTAATAAGTATCGTGTTGTGTTTTTCTTCTTTCTCTGTTGTATGGACTTCAAATGGATTGCTTTTATCTGTCGTCTTTTGTTTCTTGTAGTCTTGAGTTTAGCTTTTGATAAACCAGCAAAAGAAAGACAAGTGGAAATGGTACCCTCAGTATAATCAACTACATCTGTATTAGCTGTTGTGTCTCTAGCACAAATGTGGGAGGTGGGTAAAAACATTAAAAACATCATAAACATCTCTGATATTGCACTCTCTCCGAATTCATTGTTTTTGTCCAGTACAGATTTGAATAAATCCACCATCAGCTGATTTTCTAAGGTGCCAAAACCAAAACATGCTTCATTCAGGAGCATCACTCCACTAATGAGGAAGTTATCAGGTCTTACAAGTGAGTTGTATGCTTTCTCCGCTGCACCTTGGCATATTTGAGACGGCTCAAACTGATCATGCAGTCCACTAAACCAGTACAACAACCATTTTTCTTATTCTTTTTACTTTTGCTTGGTTGGAGTCAGATGTATAGGAAATGAAACTGTTGCCACATATTAACTCGATACCGTAGTTCATATACTATAATGCTAACAAATTACTTAAGTCATTCCAGCCTAAAATAATTTTGTTCACACATTATTTGCCGCTCTGGGCTTTCTTGATCACATACTTATGATAATGTTACTTAAGCCTTATAGAATGATAATGCAAAAGGGGCCACATGGAGCAGGACATGATTTATGAATTGAGTGCCGCTCTTGACGGAATGGTTTCACACGTGCACACTTTAATAAGCCGCTCTGGCAAATTTTAAGAGTGTTATTATATCAGCTACAGTACAAGCTCTTGCTGGACTTCCAGATTTCCTTTGCTCGGCTGCAATGGATGGCTTGAAGCCAAGACAACCAATAACATAATATGTATTCTCTGGCACTTTTCTGTCCGCAAAAATTAAGTTGGGATCTGTATCAAAAAGAGCAGATGCCTCTTATTAATTTTGATCATTAATGATTTATTGCCAACTTCCCTGTCGCATAGAAAACATAAATGCCTAATGAAGGAATAAATATATTCAAAACCAATGGACTGCATATAAATGTGGTGTTCTCCTTTTGGGTGTAAGTAAAAGATGTAGCCATTCTGGTTATCATGAATGGCCTTGGTGTAGTTCTTCTGCATCTTTTTACAACTGTTGTATTTTTGGCAGAGAAGCAGTTCAAGAGATCAATAATCTTGATGTTGACAGATTCCCTCATCACATAGAACAATGAACTCTAGATATGGCACATGGTCAAAAACTTGGAAACTTTATTGTGTGCATGACCCAAGCTGTCCACCAAACTCCTTGGATCGCTCCCATTGAAGATGAGGTGAAAAACTTGATGCGAGACCCTCAACGATCACTATGTGCAAGACTCAACGCTCACCTATTGCATGATACTCAACTCCTCTTAACCTTTCTCTCATCACCCAAAATCCACTTGCTTCTGATCTCTCTTTCTTGATTGCTATTTCTATCCTCATCTTCTACATTTGATTGTCGGTTGATTTCTTGTTCATCTCCCCCTGCTTTTTTGACACTGATCGCTGATGGCATTCTTTTCAATCATCAATTGAAACAAATGAAGCCCATCATTTTGCTTCAATTGATGATTCAAACAAAGAGTTGGCTATTTGTTTCTATTGAATTGAAAATTGGGAGGCATCTGGACGTTAACTTTGATTAGAATCAATTGAATTGGAAATCAGGCGACATCTGCACACTTGATTCAATTGAATCGGGAATTGGACAATGTCTGATGTCTGCTCATTCTGAGTTCTGTGCAATACTGATTCTTAATTCAATCAAACAGTTTGAAAGGACATCTTATTCATTCTATTCGATTAAGAATCAGTGCAAACGGATGCCTTTTGTTTCAATTCTGTTTAAGTTTGAATTGAAACAGAAGACATCCACCCCATATGCATCCCAATAGTTGAATCAAAACAGTAATATCCAACTTCCATTTGATGATTTAAATGAGTGATTTGACAGTTCAAGTCAATCATCAAATGGAACTGGAAGGTACTGTTGTTAAGTTGCCCTTGGGCGTCACGTAAAAAATATGAAATCACTGGTTTTTGTATCAAGTTTTTCTCCTCACTTGCTTCACAGAGATTAGTGGACAGCTTGGAGAAAGCATTAAAATAATTTTGGCGTCGTGTCATATCTAGAGTGTATTGTTCTATATGGCACATCCCAAAGTAAAGCCTTGACATCTGACTCATTCAAAGAGACATCATTGATTTTTTATTGGAGTCCATGGACTGAACATATAGTGCTGTCTTTTCCTCTCTTTTTTGATGGGTTTGTTGGGAGTTGATAGTAGATGGGCATTCTCAGCCAGCATGTGGGGCAATGTTTTGCAATGGACTAGGCTGACTTAGTGGTGGTAACTTGGTGGTGGTAACTTGGTGGTGGTAAAATAAGGAAGTGGTGGTTCCAACATTCTGACCCGGTGTGCGGTGTCTGGTGAAATCAACCAAATTGTTGGGTGGTTGTGTTTATGGTGTGTTGGTGTTGATGTTGGTTCCTTGATTGTGGTCGGATGTTGTGGCCTGTGGTAGTGTAAGCTGAAATTGGGATTACTAACAATTAAGCGCTAGTCATTTTCTTCGAGTTGAAGATGAGAGATAAGCAAAGTCAAGGAGATCTTTTGGATGGACCATCAACTATCGACAACTTTGCTCTCTCTTTCACTTCTCTGATCAGTTAAATGCATGGTTTTTTGTGAATTCAGTTTTTTTCTATTCATGGAATACTCTCAGCTATAGTTTTTCATAAAATCCTCACAATTTTTGTGAGATGCTCACAATTTCTCAAATTCTCACAAAATCACATATGTCTTCTCACAAAATCCTATTGTGAGTCTCACAAAAATCTGAGAAATTCATGAGCAGCCTTCATTGGTAGTGGTTTGGCCTCCAGCATCTCCACTATCCTCTAGAATTGACAATGGCTATGACAATAGGCAGGATCGGGACCGAACAATGGTGCTTGCAACAAACATGCTAATGTGAATAACAGGGAGGAGAGAAAAGGAGGGTGGAGTGATTCTGTTCTCCATCACTGGCAACCATTCCCCCTCTCTCAGTGCGACAACAGCTGCAATAGACATGGAGAGGACAAATGCCATGGAGAAGAGGCACAGCTAAACAACCTGTCGCTGTGGTGGAGGTGAGAAATAAAAGCAGTGGAGTAGGCTGTCTGGCTGCTAATCAGAACCGGGGAATTCACTTCATTATTTACTTTATTTACTTCATTACTTTGATTTATTAACTTCAGTTGCTTTTGCTCAAGTTTTGTCAGAGATATGGAAGTCGGTGATTACTTTCTCACGACTCACAATTTTGATTGAAATGATTTTGTGAGGAAATAATCATGATTCTCGCATTTTTGTGAGCTTACAAATTTCTCACAGCATTAAGTCAGTTGAATTCAAGGAACAATTAATATTTTAAAATCCTTGAACCATAGTTCACTGGAAGATCAACCAAATAAATTGGTTCTGAGAGAAAAGTTCTGTTTATTGCTTGATCTTTGTTTTCTTTTGAGTCACGTCATAAAAAGCTACCTTCAAAAATATATTTTAGACTGATTAGAAAACACCAAATATTTAGATGTTGATGTCTATGTACTGATGGGTGTCAGAAGGTATTTGTTTGACACTTGGGTCTCCCCTTACCATAACAACTGCATTAATTAGCCCCCATCAGGTGCTATTAATTGGAGATACCCTTGAGACAAATTCTCTTAAATCTATCTGATGACTAGGGAATTTAAAATCACATGGCTACATCAGCCTCAATTCTCTTTACTACTAGCTCCCTATCAATTTTCACCACATGCTTATTATAATTATAAATAGTAGTGACAGAACCAGGATAAAGTTACCTTGGACCAGAGCTGGATGGCAAACAAAGGTTGCATGTTATATCCCCCCCCGGCTTTTTCAAATCCTGCCGTATTGGCAGAATTCCTGTAGAACCCCTCAGGATTTGCTACATAAGCGCCGGGTATGTGTAGGAGTATATATAACTTCCCAAATTCTTTTTCAATGAAAATAGGTTTTTTCATCCAAGATGATTGCTTCCAGAAATAATAAATAAAAAATAGTAGATCTCAGGTTGGCATTGATGGGGAGGATTCTGTCTTGATTGTTTGCAATGAAGTTGTGGAAGATAAGGGCAGTTGGAGAGGACAAAAAACAAAGAATATTTACATGATCTTAGTTTCAAAAATCTTACATACATGTTTCATTTAATTTTCTGAGATGTCCATGATTAAATCAACATATTGCCCATTGAAAGCTGAAGTTATATCTTTAGTAATCGAAAAATTAATGAATATGCATGATCTCAAGTTCTAGTGTTTTATACCGACTGGTCTAGAAAATTAATGAGCTGATCACTCATCTACAATACTACTAGCAAAATAAACTTATGAGCATCAACACTCTGGGTGGGCACTTCATTGCTACTCCTCTGAATGGGTGATGGGCCTATCATTAAAAATGGATAATAGCAATGAGTATCTGTGGTTCTAATTTCATTATGGATTGGGATGTCTATTAGTTGTTCAAAAACCTGATCCACATTTTACTCAAGGAACTTTTTGCCTTGTCGTATTACTGTGGAAATGATTTAGGTACTGTGATAGTTTACATGAAATAATTAAAAAATGGATATTTCTAATCTTTGATTGACAAAATAAGAAATTAGGTAGTTTGATAAACCTTATGATTGGAAATCGCAATATAGATTTACATATCTTTAGCCAAAATATTGTGAAAAAGGTGTCAGGCAACTCAAGAGGACAAGACAAAATACCTTAAACAACCAAATTAATAAATTTACCCTTGTCACAGTGTATGCAATCATCTTTTTCAAACAATTTCAAATTTTGTAGTCCGTAAAACTATCTTCCTGTCAGATATGGTGTAGTTGTGCTCTAGTCATTGTGTTGGCATTTGTATTGTCATTTTGTCCCTTCTTTGAATATTGAAATTATTGCCCAGAAAGGTTAGTAATTGGAATCTCATGTAAAAAGTATAACCACAAAGAACCTCAATGACACCTCACTGACTGGTCAAAACAAACATATATCTACAACTGGACACAATGGAAACAATGAAACTGCCCCAATCAATCATCTTAAATGTTGTGCATGCTGAAATAAAAACAGGGAAAGGTATACTTTACTATACAAATACTTAAGCATCAAAAATAGATAATTTAGAGTCATTTCTGCAACTTTTGAAGCTAAGACTAGCAAGCTCTAGCGGCTTCAAGATTTATAGATTCATTCAAAAAGTTGACAGTACCAATGGCACATTGCACTTGTTTGATGGCATTATTGAGACCTACTGTCTCTTTCTTGGTTGAAATATGTGTGCATGACTAACATGATGTCCTTCTCTCTTGTCCCCGGTTTGTTTAAGATTAGTCAGTTGAGGCTTCAACTTAGCCTTCCACTTGTTGTTGCTCATGTGTACATATGGTGCAAGTTGTTGGTTGACAATTTTGTAGACAAATTGATGTTACTTTTTATCATCCCAGGTGGTCTTGTCATGCGCTCCAATGACAGAATCACTCTTGACCATTTGTTGTGGAAGCAGGCAATGTTTTTGATGATGTGATTATCTCTCATTACAAATGGATCAGCCTCCTCTAATAAAAAAGGTAAAACATTGTTAACAGCAATAGGATCTTCATTTGTTTTTAGATGAAGGAGCACCATTCTTCTCTTCAAACATGCTGAGAGAATTACATGTTGATTAATGGAATGAAGGCTATGTTAGATTTGCCATAGATGCTATTTGTTTTCAACACTTGTGTCTCATCATAGATTCTTGAATCAGATAGCTTGAGTTCTCATTTCTCATCATTGTTGACTCTGTCAGTAACATTCAAATATCATAGGACTAATTTGTAAATGATAGGGGTGTCACAGGCCACAGAGCATTTAAATAAGACAATCATTATCAGCCAAATGATTAATAAAATGCTTCTTAAGTGACACTCTAGATAAATAATGTAAATAAAACAGAATGATAACTTGGCTACCATCATACAATGCATCCCTCATGGCAAATTGTTTGACCAAGTCAGGACAAAACCCTTCCTGCAAAGTCAAATTCAGATTACCAGGACAAGGTGATGATGAAATTATATTATACAAACAGGAGGTTGTGTGTAATTTTTGTCATTGGCCAGCAAGGTAATCATGGATCAGTGCAACTCAAGTGTACAAAACATCTGATTTTCTCCAAGAGCATGTTGCCATTTTGGTAGATGTCGGTGCTTAGATCAGATTGATGATGGAGTTGAAGCTGATCCCTCAAGGTGACTGATGACTAGTATTACCTACAATCAAGCGACAACCTCGAGGTATGAATGTACTCTGATTGACAAACAGTTTATTGAGGTGATGGCTTTCAAGGATGAAAGCCAAATCTTTGTGAGCATGATACTCAATCATCTCAAGACTGGGAACTTGTTTGGAAACCACAACATTGACGCCTTGTGTAATGAAATAACATTCAAATTACAGACATTAGTGTCTTGCAAGGACCAATGAAATGACAAGGCCAAGAAAGATGAGAAAGACAAGTAAAAGGTGGTGTCATTGGTCAAGGTCAACACTAACACAAAGAAGACAGTGTCAATGACTGACTGTCACGACTGTGGGGACAGCAAGAGTCACAAGAGGGCTGATTGTCCCAGCTTCAAGGAATATATTACAATACCCAGTTGTAGTGCGAATGTTGTAGGAAGAAAGAGAACCTTGAAGCTAAGCACTGGTCTGTACATCCCGAGCTTACTCTAAAGGGCAAGAAGATGGAGGCCTCTGGTGGTAATGTGGAAATTATGCTTTCTTCTGCAAAGACAAAATTGGGCAGGATTTCCCTAAGCTTGTGGTCACACTGGGCACAACATCCAAGCATTCTAGATAGGACCTCTATGTTGTTGTGGGCAGTGGCAAGGCAGAGGGGATGGATGCCGAGATTTTCTGCAGAGCAGTAAAGTTACTAGAGTTATTGGTATCTTTGCCAAAAATATCCATGTCATTTGATGTACTAAGAGAGGACAATAGCTGGATCTCTGATACCAGGGAAACATATAATTCATCGGAGTTACATGAAGAGCTAGGGAGTTATCAAGCATATTTCATGTTAGTGATCACTTAATTTTGGTCACATGATGAGTAAGCTGGTGTAAGGACCACTCTGACTGACATGACATACAAAGATAGGCAGATCTTCATCCTGTTTGGTTTGGCAAGAATTCTCAGCAAGAGTTGATATGATGAAAGAGGGGATGCATTAGGCATCATGATTGAGACTGCGTCTGGTGATGTCATTGCATTTGCTATTGCAGTCTAGATTCCAAATGATGCAGTGTTTGCATGTTGATTTGAGAGGAAAAGCAAACTCACACAGTGGCATTGACTGAGAAATGTTTCAAGTGACAAGAAGCCAACATCATGCGACTGGATTGGTACATTGCAGGGGGAAAGATGCAACCATTTGTGCACCGAACCTTGCCTAAGGCCAAACAGAAAACCCACAAAAAAGAGTAAGCCATCATCTGGGACAGCATATCACAAGGGGCAAGATGCAATAGTGTGTGCACTGTGCCACTTTTGAGGCAAAATAGAAGAACCTTGCGAAGAAGAGTAAAGCAGAGAAAGCTGAAGCTCAAGATGACAGAGTCTTTTTGGATCTGTACAAGATTTGTGTGCCACATGGTGATGGAACAGATGTCATTGCCAACAAGAACATTACCATACAATATCATAATGATGAATCAAAGCACAAAAATAAGTGGGTGGACTTTATGACTACCAAGAAGGGGATGGTGGGGCTCACTTGTGAGTACCTAAATCTTATGAATGCTAAGAGAATATCAATTAAGGTGATACAATTGGACCCAGGTGGCTAGGATATTGAACTGGAGAACCGGTGCAAGCGTGCTAATTAGGCCCATCTCCATCCCATCAAGTTTGAGTTCACATCAAGGGACACCAGAATAGCAATTGTCGGAATTGGGGTTCACCTACCATGTGCCAATCAGTATGAAAGTTATGGTGGGCGTGGAGGCAATTTAATGTGCAACCCAACTTAATTGTTTGCACTTTATCAGGTTAGGTGAAAAATGTCACTTGAGATGAACATGTCTATGACTCAAATCCTTCTTGGGTCAAGAATGAGAAGAGTTGGGATGAAGTTGGGGTGGTCACGGAGGGCAAAGATGGAAAATGGAAAGCCTGGTGAGTAAGGGTTACCTACCTATGATACTCATAGGATACCCCATGGATTGTGAGTTGGACAGCTACCACATGTAGTACTCTGACAAACAGGATAGTTGTGACTCATGATGTAGTTTAGTTTGGAAGAAGCGACTTTATTTCGACCAGTACAAACTTGAGTGCATACATTGATGCAAATCCTGATGTGTAAGATGAAAAGATGCAAGAAATACTGATGATGTGAATTACTTTTTGATGCATATAATGAGGAATCAGCTGAGTCAGATGAGAGTGATGACAAGGAAGAAATAGATAATAATGGGTGAAAGAAGTGTCTTGAGCCAAGCAATGGTTGCTGGCAGCTGATGAAATTGATGACTCTGTAGAAGGGGAGGGTGATACTGATACTACTAATAATGTCTTGACTACGTCATCTGGGAGGGTCAGCAGTCCACCTCAAAGACTCATTAAAATTAATGAATCGCTTGTGGAATGCAAAGAGCTTCCTGGAACAGCAATTGAGATAAGATATCTCAGTACTATGGCCAAGTTACCGAGTTGGAGCCTGAAGACTTTGAGTTATCCCATGTGGGAGCTGGAGTCAATGGATTATTCAAACACTCCAATGGATTAAAGACCATGAACTACACAATAGTCTTCAGAAGTTCATGACTGCCACAGTGGAGATGAAGAATAACATTCTCAATGGAATGAATTCACCACCACATGGGCCATGAAGAAGAAGTCCAATGGGAAGTTGAAAGGTTAAAGTGTGCCGCTTGAGCAGTTGAAGGGAGATCATTTTATTCTGAATCTATTGTTGCAGTCTTGGTCATGTGGGCTTGCAACTCAGCTTGGATCAAAAGGATACTGGATGTTAAGATGTATTTATGCAGAACTGATTTGAGCATGAAAAGATCATCTACATTGAGGTCCTGGATGGTATGGGGAATCTCTATGGACGCAAGTCCAATTATGCACTCCTACTTAATGATGCCTGTAAGGAACCAAATAGGTGTAGAAAACTGCTTCTCAAGACGCTGGTCAAGTGAGACAAGGCTAGATGGTACAATATGTCCAAGGTGGACCCATGTTTGTACTTTAGTTGAAAGGTGGGAATGCTGCTAGTGTTTGTGTCATGGGTCAATGGCATTATGATCTTGAGTCATGAGTATGATGTCCTCGAAGCTGAGAAGTTATTCCACAAAATGAGGGTAAACTGGAGGAATATGTGGGGTCTAGTCTTCAAATGACTAGAGGTGCTAATAAGGATATGGAAACCGAGAAATTTACACAACCTGCCTCAGTGAATGAATCAGAGAAAAGTTTTGACACCTCCCAAAGCCTCTTTTGTACGGAACTGTGTTAGTCAAAAGTGATAGAAGCGACCCAATCCCAGGATTGGAAGCTACAAGATATCCTTCTGGGAATGTCATCTGCATATTCATCACATTCCCGTCAATGTCTGATATTGTCAAAAATAAGGTCAAGAAATAAACAATTGCAATTGAATACCAATGACAACTTTTCAGAACTAGATGCCCCACTGAGGTACAGGTGCCAGTTCTGATATGGTTGAATCATGCCTGAACTGAAACTTCCTTGATGTTTTGATCATGCAAGATAGTGTTACACAATATGTACATACCTGAAGGCTATTTTAGTAAGCTCCAATTCTATATTTACTTCCATTTAAAATTAAGATATTCACATGATATGAAAAGGGTAAAATTCTTTGGTTGAATTTTCCAAAGTCACAATGTGTTTGATTCTAAACTGATGATGCATTTCTCTGCGATCATATCTCATATAAGTGGGTATCATCTCAGGGTTCATCAATTGTTCTGATAAGGGAAACCTCAACCCTACTAAGTGGATTGTTCCATCTGTGCAAAATATGGCAACTGAAGGATAGCAAGAACATAAAGATCAAAACAAATAACAAAGGGATAAAAATAAACTAATCTGAAAATGATTTACATTCATGTAACATTTAGCATTTATGAAGGTGCTGAAGTACTCACAGTATCATTCAAACCAATGATTCACTTGTAGAAGAAACCTATGAGATACCCCAAACATGCCACCTCTAGAATAACCTAATACCCTTTTGAGCCTTTTAAAGTAGGAGTATCAAATAAGAATCAACAGTGTATGCAATGTCATTTAAGCATGAATGACCTATAAAAGTCTTGACGCGCTGAAAAAATCATATGGGACCCATATATGAATAAAAAGCTCTCTCCGAGACCAATATCATCCAAAGACATCCAACGACACTCAAAATACAAATAAAATGCCCTGATGTTTTACATGATTGGGCTTAGGCTGTATTAAATGTGTGGATAGGAGTAGCAAGAATCAAAAAACTTGTCATAACAACCTTCTCCAAACACACTCAGTTACCTGTAAATACAGTTAAATGACCCTTTTTTGTAATACTTAAACCTAGAATTCCTCATATCAATACCCAATAGATCCATGAAGTTTCCCATGGGTAGAGAGTAGAATATCTGTTGCAGTTGCACATACTGTATTTCACGTTGGATTCTTGGACGAAAATTGGTGAATCTACTAATTAGACCCATCTTTATCAGATCATCCAGTGTTCGAACACTCAGAAGCCGAATTGATGTTGATGGTTTATGGTTTCACCAACAAATACTGACAAGACAACAACCAATGACCATCTTGGCCTACAATATCAATACAACAAATATGTAGTGAGCAGGATCAAAACATTGCACGAAGAATGATGTAGTAAATAAGTAGTAATGTGTAAATGTTAAATTTATTTGCTTGTTGTCTTACATTCTCAACAAAGAGTCCATTCTCCATAACACATTTGTTCCTATATCTACTGTGTCAAACATTCCCATTAGACAAATGTGCACTTGAATATCAGATAGAGGGTATCTCTACTCCCAGACCATATTATTTGAAGCTAATCAATCAATCAATCAATCAGTCAATCAATATTCAAAATTACCTATGCCTCATTTTGCAATTTTACCTCTATCGATTATTGTATGCACACACTTTTTGTATTGAAAGATAACAAAATTTAAAGCTAAGATTTGCTTTCGTAGAAATTACTCTAAAGTGTTAGTATCAATACCTTTAAAATTGTATCCGTAAGAGCAAAAGTAT
>JALLAY010000075.1:0-22859 GCA_036939635.1 Cyclotella baltica | reverse complement strand
CTCATCGGGTATGAATTCTTCAGAACCATCGGTGCCCTCTCCATATGCAGAGCTGACCTAACATCTCAAGCCGTGTGATGAAATGCAAACAGAACGAGGAAAACACTATAATCCAATTCATCCACTTAACACAAAAATCAATCATGGACATGACATTAAATGACACTGTACATCACCTGTACATCACCATTGATACACATTGAAACGCAGGCCTTAAAGAGGGTGGTTGTCAGCCATAGCATATGTGTGTGATGGTTGGTGTATCACAATTTTCAAGGATTCTGAGAGAAGGTATTAGTGATTTTGTAAGGATCTTAGATTGGTGAGATTCTCACAAATTTTATTTTGCACAAAAAATGTTGTGAGCACAAGTGAGCAATAATTTTTGGGACATTTGTGGGAGGTGATACAGGAATTATCTTAAAATGGTGTGTTTATGTTGAGTATTTGTCAGGAACTACACTTTCACGAAGTATTGATATTGATTCTCATCCATCATTCTTTGGAGGGCCAGCAAACATTCCCTCTTTCCCAATCCCATACTTTTCTCCATACAAATCACATACATAATCTAAATCCTTATCACCGCGACCACTCATATTCACCAACAGCTTCCTATCTGCAGGCATATCCTTTGCAATTTTCATAGCATATGCCAATCCATGAGCAGACTCCAATGCAGGAATAATGCCCTCCATCCGACTAAGTTGGAAAAATGCATCAACCACCTCCTCATCTGTAGCAGTTTCATACTGTACACGACCAAGATCCTTCATCCAGGAATGTTGTGGACCCACTCCTGGATAATCAAGCCCAGATGCACAGGAATGGACAGCTGCAGGTTCTCCGTCCTCATTTAAAAGCGTGTAGCATTTCATTCCGTGTAGTATTGATGGTTTACCTAATGTTAGTGTTGCAGAATGGTGCCCTTGGCCCTTGTCTAGTCCACGACCTGCCGGTTCTACGCCTACTAGTTTAACATTGTCATCATCTAGAAAAGCGGAAAAGAGACCAAGGGAGTTGCATCCACCACCAACACAGGCCAAGCATACATCTGGCAAACCACCTGTTAATTCTTTGAATTGTTCTTTGGCTTCATATCCTACAATCGCTTGGAAATCTCGCACCATAGAAGGAAACGGATGTGGTCCAACAGTGGATCCTATAGCGAAGAACATATTTTCTGTATCTTCCATGAAGGCTTTGACTGCAAATGTGAAGCATTTATGTGAATATTTGATAAGATGTACCAATATATTAAAGTGCCAAATCTGTTCACTCACACGCCGAATCAACTGCCTCTTTTAAACTCTTTCCTCCTTCTGTGGCTGGAACAACTTTAGCTCCAAGGATTTGCATTCTTCTTACATTTGGCCATTCCTTTTTAATGTCTAACTCAGAAGATACGTGCACCAAAGGTTAAACGGAATATTGTATTTATCAATAAGTATTTTACATGCATGCAGAAACATCAAAATAACAACTTCTTACCGATTTCACCCATATGAATCTCACACTCCATCTTCATCAACGCAGCTGCAGTCGCAAGAGCAACCCCATGCTGACCTGCCCCAGTCTCTGCAATCAACTTTTTCTTCCCCATTCGCTTCGCCAACAACGCCTCTCCTAAACAATGATTGATCTTGTGTGATCCAGTATGGTTTAAATCCTCTCTTTTCAAATAAATTCTAGCCCCACCGATCTCATCACTGAGATTTTTACATTCATAGATAGGAGAGGGTCGACCAATAAATCGCTTTCGTAGTTCAGTTAATTCAGATAAGAAGGAGGCATCGGATTTTAGCTTGTTGTATTCAAGATCGATTTGTTTCATCACGGGGACGAGCGGTGGTGGGAGGAAGGCTCCACCGTATTGGGATTCGCCGGTACCGAAGAAACCATTGGCGTCGGGCTGGGTTGCGCCGTTGAGGGCTGTGGAGTTGTCTAGGTGTGCTGTCGGAGGCATGATTTGTGGAGATGTGGTTTTGATTTATGATTTATGATGGGTGATGGTGATGGTGATGGATCGAGATGATGGACATAGGTTCGTTTTGTTGATTTTGGCGCCAAAATTTTCGCCATCAGATTGGAATCACCGGGGCTTAAGTAAAAGGTTTGATACCAGAGTAGGAATGGTATCCAAAGCCGATTTTGATTCTCTAGAATTCTTCGTTGTTCCTCGGGCCGCTTTCGGCCCATGTGTCCGCCTTCCGTTGGAGAGTTGAATTGAGTTGAAGCGTAAAAAAGTTTGGCGTTGAGTGCCAAAATTGGCATTCATGATCGTTAGGTTTGGTAACGAAGTGGTGGCGCTGAAGAGTGGTTCACAACAACTATATATGTTGGCGCTCTCTCTAGTTCGTAACCTTCCATAATTCATATAAGTAACAATGATGTCGGCGCTAGGAGGGCCGGAATCGGTTTACACCACTAACAACAGCCGATGTGGTAGCACTCAATCGACCACAAGCTTTAACGCTTCACCTGCCAAGAGCGCAACCGAATCCTACACATCATCTGCTCCAACAATCGAATACAATCATGTTGATCGTGTTTCGACTGATGCCATGTTACATGATGGTGACCAGAGATATGCATCTTCCTTTGATAAACTGACTGCTAAGATTGATAGTCACGGTCAGACTTCTTGGACTGCAGCTGTGCTTGAAAACGTTTCAGATGCTGAAGAGAGGGAGGATGTACATTGCGTAAGTACTGCCAGAGTTAGAGGGAGTGCGGAGATGGAGGCTCGTGAGAGCAGTGGCACTGATTTCAATTCAGAAAAGTGAGTAATATGAATATGTATTTGCCATGCATCATTATCTTAACAATTTCAATTGCTTCTTATATCTATGTCACCTTGCTGATATTACACTTGTTCTAATATACATTATAGCAATCGATGGAGCAACCGTCAAACGGTATCCACTCCCGTTGACAACCCATACATGTCCCAATACAATCGAAACACGACCAGCAATATTTTCAGTGATGAGACCTTACAACAAAGTGAAATTCGACATTTATTTAGTGGTCCCTTGACTTGGAACAATCATTGCGTTTCCTCTTTTCCAAGGAGGAGTGAGGCTATGCAAGACAACATGAACAGTAACTCTTTGGTTAACTTTGGTGATAATTGTCAAGATCCAATCACAAAGAACAACACTAGAATGCACAGGAATTCTTCCACATTTAACGACATTGACAAACATGAACATTTTAGCCCAAGCCATGGCCGTGACCCTCCTGCTTGTCAGGATGTGGAACGTTTGAGTCCACGTTTCAATGCCTCCGCATCTGACTCTAGAAATGATATTAGACACACGAAAATGAAAATAGACTGCCCTGCAGCAGATGATAATAATGATAGAAGCAGCCAGTATATAAGCAGGAAGCAATACGAGAAAGTGATATTGGAGAAAGAGCAGGCAGAAAGTCAAATGCACATCCTTTTAGCAGAGAAGAGACAAATCGAAATGCAACTTAAAGTGCTCACAGCTACAACAGATGACAATTCAACTTCAACTGCCGAGATTTATCAGGAAAAGAAAAAGTCTGCATGTTTGGAGGACAAAGTATTGGATCTAAATGACAAGATTGATTCCCTGCAACAGAGTTATCGCAAGACAGAGTCTTCACACCTCAAACAAGTCAAATCGTTGCAGGCAAGTCTCAAAAAGGCTACAGAGGAGATTGGCAAGAAAGAAAAGGCATGGCTGTTGCAAATGGATGCAGAAGAGAAGCGACACAAAAATGAGTTGTCCTCCAAAGAGAAAGAATGGAAGGAAGAACAGACCAAGCTTGAAACGCAGCACCGTGATGAGGTGATAGCGAAGGAAAATGAACTGACCGAGATGCGTGCCAAAGTCATATCCTTGCGAGCAAAATTCAATAAGGCAACTGAGGAGATCTGTGAAAAATCGACAGATCTGTCTCTGCAACTTAACGCAAAGGAGAATGAGCACGTAGATGATATGCTAGCCAGAGAGAATAAGTGGGAGCAAGAACGTGCCAGGCTGGAAGCTGAAATTGATGCTTCCAAACAGCAGCACCACGAAAAGCAAAAAGCTTGGTCCGCCAGAGAGAAAGAATTAAAGGATCAGATTGTAGAATTACAGCAGCAGAAGCGTGAGTTGAAAAGAGTCAGTCCTTCATCACATCTTTGGGGAAAAGAGCCCGATAAAGAATCTCAAATGATATCACTAACAAAAGCCAGATCGTTTGTCCAAGATGCAAAGCAATCCATAAAAGCAGAGCTCGCCAGAAAAGAGACAGTATGGCTAGAAGAACGAACAATGCTCGAGGCTGAACTCCAACACGCAAAAGACAATTGCAAATACAATTCCAACATTCGTGAGGAACAGGGCCAGACAATTGCTCTCTTAACGGAAGAGTTGGAGGAAGAACGAAATAGCAAAAAGGAATTGCTCTCTGAGCTAGTCATGTTGCGGTATAAGGCCTCTATGATAGAGTCAACTTTGCAAGAACAAGTTTCAGATCAATATTGTTTCAGTAAACTAAATGATGCCCTCGTCTCTGACAACCGGAATCAAGAGCTCAGTTTGCCACTAGAGGGGCTTGAGGAGGGCGATCAAACCGCTCAGCTTGAATCAAAGATAAGGAGGCTTCGACTCATGATGCGAGACTTAGTTTGAGATTGAGTAACATTAGTTTTCCTTTCACATAATCGCTACAACTTCTTTATCATGCGCTCTTAATTTTTTTTATCAGTGTTGAGAATATCTTCTCTATCTCATGTAAAATGCGCACTTGTTATTTAACATTGACAGCTACATCACCTATAAACTGATTTTGGGGAGAAAAGATTTTGAACACACGGCTGTAATCGTTACAGCAACAATCTTCGATAGAGCCAACTAATGTTTTCATTAAATAAATATTCCTTCGCTTAGTCAATTCTCTCGACTATATGGCCATTCTTTGCATTAATACCCTTGTCATTGACTAACCACGTTTTTGTGCCATTGCCGTTCTTATGAAATCCATTCAATCATTAACATTCAAACATCTATCGTAACTTATTCTTTTCACTCATTTTTTTATGCCGTTGCATGTTCTGAATCTTTGTCTGATTCTGGATTGGCACGTGGAGCTGCCGCAGGTGCAGCCGCATTGGCAATGTTTTGCTGTTGCTGCGAGGCAATGTATTGAGAAAGTATTGCTGCTTCGTTCGGATTCAGCGTGTGTTGAGTGTGGGGGGTTGCCTGCCCAGGTAAGGGCATCACCAAAGAGCCCAATCCAGCAAGTCCTAGGTTGTTGTTATCAATATTGGCAGTTGCTTGACCTATTGAACCCGGCTGTTGCAGTTGTTGCAAGGCCATGAGTTGATTCAATAGGGCTGCATCATTATATCCAAGCGCCGCACTGGGAGAGGCCTGTTGCAGCTGTTGTGAAGTGACTATATTGTTCAGAGCTCCACCACTGAGTGAATCATTTAATTGCGGACCAAACAGAGGCGCCATCAGCCCATAGGGATTTCCAAGCAGGGTAGAAGCTGCCTGACCAGTCGGCGGGAAAGATGCTTGGACCATATTCACACCCTGCAGATCATGGCCAGCACTTGCATGTTGTCGACCTGATCTGTTGGCACCAGACTCCATCATGCTCGCAAGACAGTAGGCCAAAAGACGTTCTAATAATTGATCTTTAACCCGCAGCAGCTCTGCTTCTCGGAGTTTTTCATTGATTGCGGTTCTCTCTGCAATAATACCCTGTGCCATCTCTTCTCTGTTGATGTTGTTAAAAAAGATTTGTCCACCTTGTTGTTGAAGCACGGTTTGAAGGTTGATGAGTTGTTCGATACTCATTGCCTTGAAAGTGGCTTGGTTTAATCCTGCTTGAGTCACTGATGCATCCAGTGGTAGTGAATTCGAATCTGCAATTGCAGATGAAGTACGTTGATTCGGTCTTTCTGTGGCCGATGGTTTGCTGTCGTCGTCGTCTTCCTGCTTTGCCTCGGCCTTTGGTTTCCTATCATCAGTCTCTTTAGCTGAAGCCGGTAGTGATGTCAAAGCAGCATTAACATTCCCTGAGCGAAGCAATGCAATTTCTTCATCGAAACGTTGCTTCTTATCAATCTGGTACCTCTCGGAATCCTCTTTCGCCTTCTCCACATACTGAGCCTTTTCATCATCTGGAGTATTGCGCCAGCGTCTTCCAATCTCCTTAGCAATATCTTTGAAGGGCAGCTTTGGATCTGAATCCATAATCCGTTTATGTTCAGCTTGGTAAAAGTAATTGTCTGCAGAGAACAGTGCGATAAAAAATACGCAAGTCAGTAATGATTTGGATTGTTAACAGAAGTGGCATTGGTAATATCTAATGGATTAAAATGATCAGAATTAGGAATCACAGGATGGCAAGAAGTGAAGCACCGCCACAATAGGTAAGGCCACAAAAATCAGTCTAACAACCCCAAGCTTACACCCAGATAGAGGCCGCTTTAGTTTCGGAAGGATTTCATTGCTTTCCTCCTCCTTCTCATTGGTCTTATCCGTGGAGGGCATGGTCGCATGAGAGGAAGGTTCTTTTATCTTAGTAATGTCTTTGTTTCCGTCAATTGAGCTTGCTGTAAATGTTGTGCTAGGTTGTGCTTTATTGTATCTACTTTGTTTTACTAAGTATGTATGGAACAGTCGCTCTTATTGGGATAGTAATCGCACGACCGAATCGACGTGGTCAAACCTGATCTGTGCGAAGCAGAAACAGATATTCAAGCCCAATCAAGAATCATTTCGCGGGGA
The DNA here is from genome assembly GCA_036939635.1 of Cyclotella baltica. Classification (NCBI taxonomy): domain Eukaryota; phylum Bacillariophyta; class Thalassiosirophyceae; order Thalassiosirales; family Thalassiosiraceae; genus Cyclotella; species Cyclotella baltica. The sequence continues at coordinate 16,098 of JALLAY010000075.1, read as the reverse complement.
ATGACAATCGATTCTTCGAGCGTCACAAAGAATCAAAAAAGAACGAATCGAACACCAAAGATCCGATAAAGAACGGTTGCACGAGCGCCTTGGGCCCCGTCTTATTTTGTTAGGTGCTTCAGGTGGATTTCAAAGAGTAGAAAGGTTCGATTGAATCGACAATGTCCACTCTCATTTCAAGAATTAAAATGATAGCGGACACTGATTGTTCTGGAACGTGACAATTGAAATGATAGAGATGAAAACGACACAGTTGGCGGGGGGAGGGGACAGATGATAACGTATGAACCATTCAACAATTAACTATAAAGAAAGAACAAAGAAGAGCAAAGCAAGAATTGAAAAGGCGGGGGGAAAATCGAACGAAAGAAACGGAGGGAGGAAAAATGAGCATGGCGACTGGTTGTTTTTTGTTGTTTTTTCGTTTTTAATTTTGAAAATTGGATTTTTTTCGCGACGCGTTTGTCCTTCTGGATTTCAGAACCTTCTGGATTCAGAATGAAAAAACTTTTTCTGGTTTCTTTGACTGTCCACTCATATTTGAGAGGGTTAATGATAAAAACGATTTCACGAAGCCTATGTAGAATGACACGTAAGAGTTCCACATGTTTTTCCGAGTCGGTGGAAAAGGCGCCTACATCATCAATGCCAACATCTTCATCTTCAATATCACCAAGGATGCTCTCCATCACAGATTGAGCAATATCGGCATGATGTGTTGCAGAGTGGTGTTTAATCCAATAATCTGCATAGTTTATTTTACAGGGGCGCCAAAAGAATTTGAATTGTTCTTGGCATTTACGGTCTCGTAGCCAGTGGAATCGCATATCCATGGCCTTGGTTCGTTTTGGTTGAATCTTGCCGTTGACAACTCCATCTGCCATTGCATTGTCTGTTTGTATTGGTGTAGGCGGTTGTTTGTGTCCCATTTCTTCGAGAATGATGCGAATGTAAACAGCTTCCCTCGCCATGATGTATAGTGCTGCTAGTTCCGCTTCAGTGGCGGAAGACATTACATGTTTGATGATGTGTGCTATATTGAGGATGGCTCCATTGTTTGGTGGTATTTCGGCGTTGGTTGATAGAAAGAAATGACCACCTGCTCGGCTTCGTGCTTGAGGTTCGCTGAGGTAGCTGGCGTCGCTATGTACCGCCAGCACCATGTCGCTTCTGTTGTAGGTGAGGACGGCTTCCTCTTGTGTTGCCAAGTAATCAAGTAATTGCAACGTTTGTTCCATGGTTTCCTCGGTAGGTTTCGCAGATTGTGAAGCGATGGCGCTGATTGGTGTAAGAAGGGTGGAGTCGACTGCGCGTCCTAAGAAGAGAAACTTGCCGCACACTTGTTGAATGAACTTCTTGCCCTTCGCATCGAGAGGTGGCGAAGTTGTTGTTTGCTTCGCATATTGTTTCTTAGCGCCGTATTGAATTGGGGTATGTGGAAATGGTTGATCTTGTTTGGTACGTCGCTTGTGTTGGAATTGGAGTAGTGCTTTCTTGACATAATCGGGGATGTGAAGGTGAACTTGATGCTTGTTGTAGTCCCATTTTAAGTGAAGACCGACGTATCGTTCCCCAGTCCAGTCAGTAGTTACCTTGTAATGCTCCTTGAGCACATTCTCGAGGTGTTCTGCATGTTCTCGACCCACGTACTTAACTCCAAAGTCATCAACAACAAGGGTGAATTGGATTGGCCTCGTTTCATGACTCCATAGTCCTGGCACAAGTTTACTTTGGAAGTATCCATGTTGATTGAGACGTTTCTCCAAGAGTTCGTTTGCCAGTAGACCTGCTTGTGGAAGTCCGTACATGCCCTTGGTCACTTCAACGAATACGAAACCCTTTGCATTAACTTTCTCGTGTAGCTTGTATTCCTTGATGATCTCTTCAGGTATGTCCGTCAGCTTTAGACGAAGATATTCTGGACGCTTGAGTGGTGTCATGAGATAGAAATTGGAGATGTCCATCGTCATGAATCGTGCCCCTGGTGTAGAAATTACGCTGTTGAACAAAACCTTGGCCACTAACATTTCAGCTGTGGGTGTGGCTACTTCACCGGGGTAATTGATTTTGTCTCCACCCACAGTAAACCGAGTGCGATTGGGCTCGTCTTTCTTTTCAGGTCGTACAGTGCAAACAAAGCTGCCATACGTCACATCTTTACGACGTTCCTTGGGGACCTCATGTTCCTTGATGAATTTCATAGTGTCTGTAGGATTCTTGATTCTACCACCAACTCCTTGTGTGAGGCGACCAAATTCGTTGGCTGCAGAGATGTTCCATGCCTTGGAGTACTTGGGGTGTGTTAGCAGTTGGCGATAATTGAGGAGCTTGCCTGATTCACGATCAAGCACCGCCATTGCTTGATGTACTTCAGACTCGAGGCGCTTGAGCTGGCGCTTGAATTGTTTGCGTCCCTGTTTGTGTTGTAGTTGGACGGCGAGAGCTTGATGGACACGCCGTTGTGTTGGTTGCCGTAGTTTGGACGTGCGCTTGGAGGATCTTGTGGAATGTGCCGGTGGCGCAGCCATTTGCTTAGCTGCTTTGACACGTGCTCGTGTGCTGTGAGCTGGTGGCTGCATTGGTAGGTGGACCACTGGTTGGACTTCGACGTGCCGCCTTCGTTGCTTCTTGAACCTGGGTGCATTTGGAGTGACAATAGGTGCTGTGGCTGGTTTCACCCTCGGAATTGGATGCTGCTCTACTGTCGGACTTGGCTGCGTCTCCACCCTCGGAAGTGGTTGCCTCTCCACCCTCGGAACTGCTGCAGTGGTAGGTAGGCCTTGTTGTTCCACTTGATGTACGATCTGACGAAGTTCCCGCATTTGTTGACTGCCTGGGTCGTGTTGGTTGCCTTGGAGAGCTGCTTTGCAATCGGCCAATGCCTGCATCACCTTGTCGAGTGGAGACAGTGTGGGGTTTGTGATGTGCTTGTGCTTGAACTGTATCGTGTCGGTGAGTCGCTCGCTTTTGGTACTCTTGATGTGGCAATTGTGGACTCGGTAATGTTCTGGAGAAGTGTTCAAATACCAACCGTCAACACTGTGATACGCCCAAGTCCCTCGCTTGTCTGTCTTCTCGTGCACTTGAACTTCGCATCCCATTGGTGCTAGAGGCATCTTGTTGTAATCGAACGGGCCACTGATGTGAGCGTATGCTGACACATTGGGAGTTGCATTGGATTGTCGAAGCAGGTTTAGCGTAATCTCTGTTTGCGGTAGAAGTCGATCCCATAGATACAGAGGGAATGATGTTGCAGTGCCTGCAAGGACACTGAGAAAGTGTGCTTTGAAGTTGCGGATGGCGACTTCCGCTGCATTGCGTCGATGACACCCTGGGGGCACAAGTTCAATCTGAAACTGATGGTGTTGCCGAATGTGGTCCTTCATGTTGGTGGAAATTTCATTGTCCAACACATGCTTGCGAGGCCGTATGCCTGCCTGCGTTAGCCGCTTAACAAGATTGTCATAGGATCGTATCATCTCAGAGTCTGCTCGGCTTTTCATTGGCTCCACTAGGATGGCATTGCTATCGATCTCAACCATCACCATGATATATTTGTTGCCTCGCATAGATTGAGTGGGAAATTTGCCAGTTTGGTCAGAGAAGATGGTTTCACGCACGTCATACACTTTGGTGTAAATGTCTTGCACTTTTTTGCCTCTCATAGCAGCCGCAGCCTTGTATTGTTCGAACTCCTTGCCCTTGGTTTTGGTGGATCGTACGTTCTTGCGCGTTTGGTTCATATGTCCTTTTGGTGTCTCGTCGCTCTCGGGGTAGTACTTGTGGACGTTCTTCTCATTGAGCAGTGGCCAGCCAACGAAATTGCCAGCTTTGATAGCTTTCAACCAAGTTGATTTGACGGGGTAACCACACACGGCGTGCATCCATTTGATGGCTTGTTCTACGGACGGTAGATCATACACACTATGTGCTTTCTCGAGTGCCTTGCGAGCTTTCTTGCTTGGATGTCGTGGTTGCCATTGCCCTCGTTGCTGAACTAACGGAATGCGGTACCGTCCATGTTCGTCACGTACACCGATTAGGATGGGTTCGCCTTTGCACTTGATGAGTACATCCTGTTCTTTGTGCACCGTGACACCGTTCTTGGTGAAAATGGAGATGGTGTTGTCGTCTGCTGTTTTGCCTACGCTCATCAGTGATGTAGGGAAATCGTCGAACGTGTCTGCTTTGTTGGCTTTGCTGGATAATTGAGAGAATGGTAGCGCCGTTACATGCCGAGCATGACTGGTTTCACCATTAGCGACACCTACCATCTTGTTGGATTTGCGAAGTATGGGAAGATTGGCCTTGACTCTGTCTTTCTCACTGATGTAGTGCCCATCGGCCCCAGAATCGTAGGTTACCATTACCGCTGCTATTTCTTGTGGCTGGAATACGCGAACTTTGTGCTTGGCTGCAAACCTGACTTGTTTTGGCCTGATGAGGGATGTCGCTGCTCTTCTGATCGAAGTGCTAATGGTGTAGCTGAGATTGCGACCTTGTTGGGCTAGACTGGGCTGATTCTGTTGCCTTTTGTGTGCGCTGTCGATGGCTACGCGTTGTTTGTTGTTCACATCGGCCTTGGCTAGTTGAGTTCGTTCATTTTCGGCTCGTGTGATGCTGCGTTCGAGAAAAGCACTCTCTTGTTGTTCGAGTTGACGTAGGATGTGCTGGACATGTCTTTTGCGTACTGCTTTGCGTGCTGCTTTGTTGGAGGTTTTGGTGATTGCTTCACTTGGTGGACTTGTATGAGGTGGATCCTGTGATAGGACATTGGTGGTGGCTAATGCTAGGAATTTGTTATCAGTACTCGGATAGTCAACAACTGTGTCCTTACTAGTTAGTTTATTGCTACCTTTCCCTTTGACTTCAATCCATCCACTGTCCTCAGGATCCCCACACCGTCATTCGCTATCCGACGACTCCTCCGGGTAACCACCCATCTCCGCACTGAACTTGTGCCTCGGTTTGTACTTGAACTCATCTCCCATCATGTCACACACCCACTTAGGTCTGTATCCTCGATACTGCTCATTAAAGAAACACTTGGATTCCGGCGTGTTGGGATGGGCCTTGCGTCGACGATACACTTTGCAATGGGGACACTTGTTTTTCACTCGTTCATCCCTGCTGTCCCTTGAATCCCTTGACTTGCTTCGACCACGGTGTTCCTTGCCCTTGACCTTCTTCTTGCTCTTCCTGCGTGGTTTGGTGTCTTCAGAAGACTCGCTGTCAGATGACACTGCACTGTATGCGGACTCCTCATAATCTTCATGCATGTATTGTTGTAGGAGTTCCATGGACTCGGCAACAGCGTTGGCCCGTTCTGCGCTGGGAGCAGGTGCATCTTGCATGTTGCGTACCTCATCAGCAGGTGACAACATGGCTATAATGTCCTTGAGGGATGCAGCATCATGTTTGTGGTTGTAGGGGTACTTTTGACGAATGTTTTGCATGTAGGTGCGAAACTCGGAACCCCAATCATGCGGAGTGGCTGCTTCAATGTTGGCGAGGACAGTGATGGTCAGGATCGTTTCATCGAAGGTGACACCGTAGGAGTGGATCCGGTTTGCCTTGGCACGTAGATTTTCCATGTTGGCCGTGATCGTCTTGCGCATGTCGAATTGGTAGCCAATGGCACTGATGAGTTGTTGCTGTACCTCAGTCATACTGGGACGAATGGCACCGGCTTTCACTGCTTGGAGGATGTCAAAGAGTCGATATTCATCTACGCTCTTGAGGTCGTTTCCATCGCTGTTGCGTAAGACTTGATCGGTGATATCGGTTCCAACTTTTTCGGCAATGGCCTCCGCTACACCTTCTTTGGCTCCAATTGCTGCTTGGTAGGCGTAGTTGCGTCGATCAGCTTCGTCTTGTGCATCGGCCCGCGTAGTGAACTCGGGAGTAGTGCCGTCCTTCGTTGCTTTGTCGTTGGCTTCCTTGAGGATCTGGGTAGCAGTGGCCATATCGGTGGACTTGATAACATTGATATCGTTGTCGGCTTCTTCGGCTAGTTTCGTCATGCCTTTGCCTGGTTCGAGAGTGTTGAAAATGGCTTGGAGTTGACGTACAACACCCTTGCAGAAGACAATGGCATCGTCGTGTTGGTAGCGGCCATGTTCGTTGCGTTTGAGCGGCACTTCGAGGATTAGTGCTTTTGCGTTGGCTCTTGTCGTCGGACGAGCTGTGTAGCATGCTTCACTCATTTTTCCCGCCGTTTTAGAACTCAATTGATGCCGACATGTATTCGATGGTTAGTGATGTTGATTGTTAAAGGAGATAGGAAAACTAAGGAAGACGTGATAGCAATGTACAAAGCTATTCATAATCAATCCTTTTTCGTATTTTATGAATTGCTTTAAGTCTATTGAATTGCTGAACTCTCAGTATGAAATTGCTCTCATGGCGCTTGAACCCAATAATGCTACCTAACTTGTAAGACTAAAGGTATCCTGTTATATGTAGTATCATCATTGCCACCTTAAACCAACCTTATTGGATTCTGGTGGCAATGGCGCCTTTACTAGGTGCGTGACCTTAGCTAGGACTTTTATATCTAAATAGAGGCCCATTTGCTTTGTGATTGCACACATCCTATTTGATGTAGCATTTCTGTAACGAAAGAAGCTATCTGTAGTGTGTTCAATTTTAATTGATTGGCAGTATCTAATATTTAATCCTGCTCTAATTAGCAACAAGAGAACATTAGGAGGATAGTGGTCTGCGGCAAAGGATTTGGGTATATTCACAAGGCAGTTTTGGAGAAATTTGTTTTTGACTAGACTGCCAGACTGTTTAATCTCTTTAAATGTAAAGCAATTGCGCCGAATCTGCTTCAACAGCGATGTTTTTGAGCATTACCAAGAGAGCATGTAGTTTATTGTTTGCTTTTTTTCTACTATGCAGTGCGACGCTGGACCACATCCATTGGTTCATCAATAACCAGAAACCACCAACCATTGGAAATTCTATGCCATCCGTTCAACACCACCATGAGCATCGCTTGATTTGGTGCAAACCATTAATTTCATCATCAAGTGCTCATTTAAAAACAGGCACTTGGTACTTGGTAGATGCAGCAGATGCTGATGACAAATTGTGTTGTCAGTAAATACTATCATGCATTATTGATTTCTATTTATTTCCTCTGTTACATATTGTGTTTGGGTTCACATCGTTTTCTCCAGTGAAATCGTTTTGCTCGTTAGGTTGGTTGAATTTAATTCATTTGTAATAGGGGGATGCAATTTTTTTAGGCAAAGTACTTCGAGGTAATGTCAATTCTCCCACAAGGAGGTTGCTAATTGGGTTTGTTGACAACCCTAGACCAGTTGGCAGACCAATCTTTTGCACACGGCTTGGAATACTAGAAAGCCTGCAAAGATTTATGGAGCCTGTAGCAGGGATACACATCGATGGTTTTGGGAAATGCAAAGATTTCTACTTTGACTCATTGGATGAGCAATTTTGGAAGAAAAACTTGAGGCACATGAGGGATCCCAAAAACAACCCAGTGCCTGACCGTCCCAATCCAGATGCTGCCTTCCACCCAAGAAGGTCTGGAAGGAATCAAGGAACTCGTCAAGCCTCCCCACCACCTCCCCCACCATCTCCCCCACCAAGAGCCCCACCAAATACCCCCCCTAGTGATCGTCCTAGAAGATCCCCACCAAGGAGGCGTAACAATGGCAGAAGGAGGGAGGAGCCCAACAGGGATTACAATCCTGACCAAGTGGGGAAAACAATGTTTGACTCCTTAAAAATCTTTGACTTGGGTTATGCAGCTACGTATCTTGAAGTGAAAGCTAAGTTCAGAGCTTTTGCAAGAATATGGCACCCAGATCAACACAATCCTGCAAGGACTGGGAAAACGGATGAAGAAGCCAAGGAATTTTTTCAACTCATTAACAACTCTCATGAATTCCTAAAGTCAAGACTAGGGTGATGCTTTTAGATTCAAGCACTTCGGACAGTTGGATATTGGTGCAAAATTATTTGATTTATTTGATTTATTTGGAAATTTATATGTCTGGTTGATGGAGTCTCCAAGACTGCCTATGTGAGGATACCCTAGACAGAAATCAACACAAAACACAGACACTCATGGGTCATAGAACTGCAGTCCCCTCCAGAATGTTCACCTTTTTTAGGGAATAGAAGAAGATAGTGGGTCATTTGCTGTGCCATTAACACTGAGAGTAGATCTTCTTGTTAGCAATTTCTGGGCAAGGAGACAGAAAGCGAAAGCGAATGGACATCTACATTAGTATAGATCTAAGAGTACCGGCTAAGAATTCCATTACATTAATTCAGGAGACTTTCTTCAATAAAAACATTCAACATCAGATGGCTTCACTATTTCAAACGGAAATGCTCTATTCATATTCATGATCTTTTCTTCTGCATCAGGACCCATTAGACTTTTGTTAATAGCAACCAAGAAATGAAGATGAGGTGGATTTCCAGATTGAGCTTGGTATTCATCACGCGCAAAAATAGCCAATGCTTTGCAATCAGAATCAAGAAATATTCTTTTAAATAAATGTTGTAAAAATAAGCTCTTTAATTGAATCCATTGGTGAAACTTGATATGACCTGATGCTTCATCCATTGCTCTGAAAGTTTCCTCGACCTCATAATCAGATACGTTCTTGTATCCATTGATTTTCTTCAACCAATCTTTTGAGTGAACCCAATCATGGATTGGTTTTACACCTGGTGGCATACTTTGATTCCAAGTGATTATACCAAATAAATCATAGTCTATATATGCTTGAGAAGCACTAAGACCAAGAACAAACCTATGACTATCAACACTCTCTGTCAATCTGCTTTGTTGATGGTTGTTGACAGATATGCCAATTGAAGATTCCATATCCACTTGAAAGCCTTTTTCCAAAACATGCCTTGAATTAGCTTGAGTTAATGCAATATTTGCAGCTACATCAAATCGATGACTCAATTAATGTTTGTCGGTAGCTGTTCAAGACCCAGCTGCAGATATCCTCTGCTTTGTCACAACCAATGGTCTCTAAAAACCAAAATATCTCGCATCTTCACCCACTGCAAAAATAGGAATTGCACCCAAGATAGACAGAGGATCTTTTGAAGCAGCAGAATGGAAATGCCTTGGAAACAAAGCAGTTTCAGGATAAGCCAATGGGGTAGCTTGTCCATTTGTTGTAGCAACAAGATTCTGTATCATATACTTGTCTTTGTGAAGCCCATTGATCTGCATTCCAAACATTGTGGTACAACAAGGTGCTTCATCCATAGCTTTGAAAGATTCTTTAATCGGGATTGATTCAACCTGTTCAAAAATTGAGCTCATAATATGAGCATCATTCTCAGTGCCAAAATCCTCGCATCTCAAACCATTGCCGGTAAACTGAAATTTATCAATCTCTCTATTGCCAATGAAGTCAACTGGCAGCCACCGTAATTCTGGGAGCCCTCCCATTCTGTATCAGCACACAGTGGTCAACACAAAAAAATGCTACTGTATTCAGCTCCCTGTCCGAATCAAAATGAAGGTGTTGCCTGCTGCTGTGTGGTCTCCTCTGTGCTTGTGATAGTCAGTTGTCTGTATGTTTCACTTTCACAATGTGTTCGTTGTCAATATGAACAATTATTGGCGGAGCTCTGTTTGATTAAAAGGGAGGTGGTGCGGATAATTTTCAATTGACACAAATTGACAATGCCCAAATGATGGTGACAAATGGCCCCTGCAGTTCCTACAATCTACAATGACGATGATGTTATGATGGCAATGAGCTGACAGCACAGTGTACTAATTGTTGATGGGATGGAGAGGCTAATGAAGTAGCTGGAGCTGGAGCGGAGCATTGGCATTGATTGGCTGGGCAAATCGGCCGTCGGCGCTTGGCTTGGCGGTTCGGCATTTGGCAGGCGATGGCATGGCCGGATGGCGCGTGTGAGGAAATGGCTTCATAAAATTGATTTCAGATATAGAAGGTATTTATAGACGTTAATAGAATATATACCTTTATAGCAGACATGTGTGGCCACGGCCATCTCTCTTTTGTGTGGAAGAATGAAGATCCTCAGTGTTTACTCTGTATTTAATCGCCGTTATCACACCATGTAACTCCTTCTTACCAATAAGTAATAGTCAATTCCAATAATATGGGTCGTTATTATTTGCTGGCAAAAGCGCTGTTGGTGAAAAAAGCCGAGCGGTTGGATCCCTCCATCGCAAAAGATGAAAGAGGTGCGTGTTATCTTATCTCTATTTTCGAATATTGTACTCACCATCAAGCTGGCCCAACGTCTAGGAACAGCTTTAACTCCTAATCGTCATTGTCGATGAAGGATGTCGAATGATTGTAATATGACTCTCAAACGACGACCTTGTTATTCATCGCCCAGCAGATTAGACTCTTCACTGTTGCAAGCATTTAAGGAAGAAGGGCACATGTGATTTGTCACAATTATGAACATGTCAAATATGTAGAGGAGTGGGGTGAGCAGTTTAGCGACGCGAAAATGTGGGGATTCCCTGGTTAGATGGAAAGAGAGAAGCAGGTGCGATGGACTGGGGAGATTTGATATCATGCTCGTTCGCCCGGATTTGCAAAATGGAGCGGTTCAAATGGAGTCGAGGCAGAAACATCAAATAATTCAGAAATATGGGATTGGATGGAACGAATTTCAACCACTGCATATTGATGTAGAAGTCAATCCATTTACTTGGCGGTCATTCCACGGGGCGATGGAGTTGGAGTGACCAATCTCAGAACAAGACTCTACTGACCGCGGATTTGTATTGGAATCATCCTCGGGGAGATTGAGTGACCAATGGTCAGGTTGTAAATGAGATGGGAGGTTTCAAAAGTGAAGATGATTTTGGTGTTTGGGAATTACCTCTGAAAATCTTGCCTATCAAGATTTGTGTGATGGTATCCAATATGCATTAACTGGGAAAGGTTTTGGAAGGTAGAAAGTGGGAATCGACAAAGTATTGACGATGACATCCTAATATTATGAATTTTTAACTTTGTTGCAACTGTAGTTGAAATGTGAATATCTTTTAGATTGAGTGTAAATTCAGGTGAGATAGCTTGACAGAGAATGCTAAGAAATAGATTAATTAGACTTTACATCAGATCTCAATGGGTTTATCAGTAATTTCCTATTGTTTCAAGTCAATCCCGGGCTTTCAAACTATTCCAATTCATCAATGTTCAGTGGGTTTATCATTGATTTATATTGTTTCAAGTCAATCTGGGCACTGATGATCATTTGTGTTTGTGTTCAATTGGTTATCATTCATTTTATATTGTTTCAAGTCAATCCAGCCTTCAAATGTCAAATCTACATCGATGTTCAATGGGTTTGTCATTGATTTAATTGTTTCAAGTCAATTGGAGCACTGTTGTTCACTTGTGTCATTTTCTAGGTCAGAACCTCGACTGCAATTTTCAATCAACCAACATTGGAAATGACAGAGATGTTCCCAGCCTTCTTACATCATGAGGAGAATAGTATTCTTGAGTAATGACAATGAAATATGCGGTACAGGACCAAATCTAGGACTAGAAGTTAAACGTCTTAAGGTTGGCCATCCAATTCTGTACACTGGTTTCGTCAAGGACTTGTTAGACGGCTGCGATGCAGAAAAAGATATCTCCATTCCATTGCCAGCATTTATTAGTCGAGATGATTTCGTTCTCTTTTGTAATCATTTATTGCATTTAAAGAAAGCGCACGAACCTGTAGGTTTTGGAAAGCATCGAGCATTAAGTTATCTACAATTACTAAACAAGGAAGAACGATACATCGCATGGATGATGAGCCGCAAGAAACCAGGTAGGAAAATGCGACCTGTAATTGATTGGATTTATTCAGTTAACTCCATTCGACAAGATTGGGCTGAAAGAGGTAATGAAATGAATAAGATTGCTAAATTCTTTCAAGTAGATTTATGTCGAGGTTGTGGTCTAGTGGAGAAAGAGCAAACCATTCAACTTACTCCCTGCTGTCGCACAAAATGGCCCAACGTAAGTCAATTTCCAGTGTTCGATGAGGTTGTACGCAATGTTGATTCCAGAGAAGCGCAGAGAAAAGCATGGGATAAGGCCGAGGAAGACGGCAAAATAAAGGGACGAGTTGTTTGCGTAAACGATGATTTGCTTTGTACATGTTGCATCAGGAGATACAAACATTCATGTAATGAGTGCAAGTCGTGGGAATGTGAGCAGTGCCTTCAAGATAGCACAACACCAGGGATTTTGCAGCGATGGCATGATGAAGATCCAAGGGTCAAAGATGGAGAAGAAAGTCCATATCAAATACTTTGTGCTCGCCATTGTTTATTTTGCAGGAAACGTTCCTGTTTCAAGTGTGGAACTCAATGTGAGACTTGTCAGCGCAGGGTTTGCCATGAATGCCATACAAAGGGTATGTTAATACGCCCTGGATGTGAACATTGCACACATCATAGAATGGCATACATGGAAGCGACGTTGTACCGCAACTCAATTTCAATTGATTTCTCCTGAATCAAGAGATGCAAACAGCTTACAATCTTAGATTTGTTGCTTTTATATCATAAGTTACCATACAAAGTAGGCAATTTAAATGATTTAAATTGACTCACGTTCCGGTTCACATTGATGCCTTAAAAATCAGACCTCCTGAGTATTGTATACTTCTCAACACTTGCATTGTTTGGTCATCGGACTCAAATTCTGTGATATCATTAAGTTTGCTGTCAATCAGGCACCACGACGAATTCGTTGAAATTGCATCAGTTTGTTCGACATTAGATTCACTCTCCCCAGATGAACCTTGAGTCTGCTCACAATGATACTTCACACGAGTGATGGCATACCAATGCTTGCCCTGGCAAAAATGTTGTACAATTGGAACATAACTTCCTATTCGTTTCAAATATGATGTATACGAATTCCCCTGCTCATAAATTATATAACCAATATGTATGGATTGTGTTGATGTGTCAGAGTCGGCTGACGATTTGTGAATTGCGTTTGCATCTAATTCAATAACTTCAGGCACACGGAAATATTCCACAGTAACTCCCCGTCTTTCCAAAGCTAATTGAAGCACTTCAAGAGAATAGTTTCCCACGAATGGAGTGCCGTGATGGCTCCATATTCTTTGCCAAAGAGAAGTGCTCCCTGTTATTGTTTTGGCACTATGAGTGTCAATACTCTCATCGGTGCCAATCATAGACACATCTCCGTCCATTAATTTCTTCTCACGTAGCGTGATTTCTTGTGCAAGCTCGTCAAATTCAGATTGAGTAGCAGCACCCCATCTGTCATCAGCAGAACTGGATGTCGACGGTTGGATTTCATGCAAAATTTTTCCACCGCAAGTCCATCGGTGATTTTGATTGATTCGGCCCCATTGCTCTTTGCCTGGCAGTTGTAGAAGGTTGTTGACTGTATGAACTGCACAGAGCTGGCGGACTTGCTTCTCGTGTATCATTGTTGGTCATCTCGTCGAGGACGGTGTTAGTTTTTGCATGAGCCTACTTATCCGCTATCGTATCCGCGAACGCGATGGGCCGATGCCAATTCGGATGTCGATTTAGTGGCATTATAAATATGTCGATCAGTAATTATACGTAGGAACTAATATATATCTTTCTTGTACGCGTGTGTTCACATGGAAAGCATGCTCAATTATAACTATACAGACAACCCTGTGCCTCCCATCGACGTCGTCAGAGTCGTCAGTCACCGTCACCCATAGCCGTCACCGTTGTCATTATTCGTCGATTCGTCGCTCGGCAACCGTAGCCAACAGATTCGTTCCCTGACCTTCGCATTATCTACCTCCAAAGAGCCTGAACGAGGAGCTAAGCCATCCACCAACCATTTATCTGAGAGAATGGCCGTCTTAAATCTCATCTCTCCCTTATTTTTCATCGGTCTCTCTGCATCTATCGTCCAAGGATTTCAAAGCATGACAATCCCCATCCCACGTACACCAACACATATCAAATCAGCAACCTCTCCCTCTGAATCATCGGCTGCACTCGCATCAGACCCAAAAGAATCAGGGGGAATACGTGGAATCATATTTGACATTGACGGAACGCTCGCCGACTCGTGGAATCTGGGATATCAAGCCACATTAACAGTGTTGACTGATTATCACAATGCAAATAATAAAGAGGTGTTGACGCCAGAAACTTATCCCTTGACTTCGGAGGAGTATCATTATGGATGTCGATTTACAACTCCGGAACGATTGGCACGTCATGTGGGTTTGGAACCGGGTCAGGGCTCGTTTGAAGAGGTGGGAGAAGAGTTGGGGAGGCAATTTGATGATTATTATGTTCAATTGGTAGATAGAAAGACGGCTGGGTTTTACGATGGTATTGGAGATTTGCTTATTAAATTGCATTGCGGCAGCCTTGTGGATTCAGACGGAGGAAGCAATGAATCTGGGATCAAAATTGGAGCATTGACTAATGCATGTGTTGAGTATGCACATGCGGTTTTGAAAGCTAATTGTCCACAACACTCATCAGACTCCAGAGCTGATGAGAAAGAGGGAATATATCATCGTTTCTCTTCGATTCATGGTGCAAACTCTGTACCTCGTCCGAAGCCCTTTGGTGATGGGATAATACAATGTTGTACTGAAATGGGTCTTCATCCATCAGATGTTATTTATGTGGGGGATGCTCCTACGGATGCAAAAGCCGCGGTTGATGCTAAATGTCGAGCTGCCATAGGAGTTTTGTGGGGTAGCAATGATGAGGAATGCTTAAGCAAAGAAGAGGGCTTTGGTGTTTTGTGTCGTGAGGTTAATGATTTGGAGAATGCAATTAGAAAGTACTTGTAGACTTGGTTTCAGTTCTTACGATACTTAACAAAATCTAAGTGGCAAAAAGTTGTATATATGCACCTATTTAATTCATAAATGAATTAACAACATGGCAGTGTCCTGTTATATATTACTAGTTTATATAGCTCATTATTCAGGGCCGTAAAGCCAGATCGCATCCTGTGTAGAAACACTAACTCCCTCCTTATAAGATAGCTTCCATTTCGGCACCAAATCAGGACAATCCAATCCATTCAACGCATCCAACAACTGTTCCTCCCTCCTCGAGTTATAAGCCACCCACAACGGACATCCCTCTGCTGAAATCAATCTCAAACATCTAGCCACTTGTTCGGGTGTCACATTGGCAAACGGGGGATCAATAAAGACTGAGTCAAATTCATAATCCTTTATCAAATGAGGTTCTGTCAGGCTAAATTCTTCGTATCCCTCTAGAAAATTAAATCGGGTATCACGATCGAGTAGTTTGTATTCTCTTTGTTCACGTTCAGCTAACACAGCTAGTGTTGGGTTGCACATTAACAATGGGCGTTTGTATAACTTTACTAATTGATTTAACTGTTTTGCTGTGGATTCATCGTAGAAGAATTGTTCGTATCGATGATCTTCGACGACTCCGGCGAGTTGAGCGGGTTTGTGAATTGTAGCTTTTGATGCTAATAAATTAACATCAGCTGATTGTGCCGTCTGTTTCTTTGATTTCCGTGTAGGCTCCTTTAATGATTTTCGTTTTGCAAAGAGCGTGCAACGTTGCAACCTGGTGCTACCATCATGTGCCAGAAAAGCAATGGACGCCGCATCGCATGTTCTAGCTTTCTTATAATCAGCTGCAGCCCAGGCGACAAGCAATAATGATATAAATCGATGTATTGCGGTTGCTGGTATTTGATATTTCATTGGTCACTCAAATTCTACTCAATACCATTGTTGAACGTGACGCGGACGTCTATGGTACCACAACATGAAGATGAGGTGAGATAAGAGAGCGAGGATGAGAGTGATGTGAGAGTGCGCGCGAGAGGTAGATGAAGGAGTATTCCCGCCAAATTTTTGACATCATTTTTATGGACAAGCGGTTCTGAAAATGTCGGAACAGGGCGAAATGCACTTCGCGTTTGAGGTCACTGAAGAGATTTGTCGAGAAATTAACTATTTCAACATTCCTACTTGACACCCATCGCATCAACTTGATCGGCATCAGAGCCGGTCTATTGTAATTGGTTTTAGAGCCATGGGCGTCCAGCCTAGTGCGTT
>JALLAY010000074.1:0-22977 GCA_036939635.1 Cyclotella baltica | reverse complement strand
TTAGTGCTTGTTGCAGGGAAAGCAATATTTTGTATTCTGATGTGAAACTGTGGAAATGGGAGTGTGGACCTATGGGCTCTGCTGAGAGGGGAAAGATTCACAAGCACCTGTGCGCCCCCTTAAGAACAAATTAGCAATACTGGATTTCAAAAGGTTCTCAACCATTTAGGAGACAATGGCCTGGCATCCGTGGCCCTGATTGCCCAAGACACTTTCCACAAATTAACCGATTTGGCACAACTCAATGATGAAGTCATCAGTATATTCGAGATACCCTACAATATGGCAGTATACTCCCACCTACACAAGCTGTCTATTGCCTCAACCTGCTTGTTGAATAGAAGTCCATCCAACTTGAAGCTGGCAAGCAACACCAAGCCTTCTTGAATGAACATGCTGGAGATAATGACCTCATTTGGGCCCCTGCTATGAAGTCCCTCCACACCAGAGAAGAACAGGCTCAAAATGCCCTTCTAGCCATTCAAAGGGGAGGAGGGAGGAATAACCTATTTGAAACTGATGATGGATGCCATTGACAAGAGTACTTTTGGTGGCACTCTGTCTATGACTGAATGGTCCAGGAAATTTGGTTTCAGGTAGTTTGATGGAGATGATGTAGAAAAAGCAACAAAATATTTCATTCCAATTGTAACATTGTCGGGTAAGGAAGCCCCTCTGAATTTGTGAAGCGCTATCTTCAAGGAATGCAGCATGCCACTTGTTCAAAGACCTATGCAAGGCCCAGATTGGTTGTCTTAACTCTGTGATGTATCGGGAGTGGACTATGAAGAAGGCCAATAAGTAGAATGATTTAACTGATGGAATTGTTTACTGCCAAATCCCAGGCATATGAATGGACTGGAGTCCAACACAAAGTAAGTGTTTTTAAGACATAGTTTTGGGATCCAGTAGTTGCACCTCAAGGAGCTGAACAGGAAGATGATTCTTGTTTTCAGGATAGTTCTCATTTCCAGTGGTGGAGGACTTCCAAGACTTGACAACTACCAAATTGTGGGGGACATCATCCGACCAGCTTTTACAATGATCTAGATGCCAGAGACAAGCCTTATTCTCAGCATAACAAGCAACATTCCAACCACCGAGCTGATAGACAGTCTGCCAACTCTTCTGACAGGTCTCAACCAAAGAATGATGGGAATCAACAGAGGTCAGTTCGGTTCCAGTCTCCCAAGGAGCAAAAACGCTCTCCCCGCTTCAAGTCCGATGCCAACAAGAGTAGTTTTCAGCGGGCAGTTCATAAGGCAGCACTTGAGCACCTTGTAGAGGATGATCATGACTTGGTGGCTCATCTGGCAGGTGAAGATGCTGAGGAAGATAGCGGTGAGGAGTTTCAGGATGCCATGTGCAGTGAAGCAGAGATTGACATAGAGAGGGAGATGGAAGCTTTTGAGGCTCTGTGTATTGATAAGGTTTTTCCTTGGTAGACTGGGTGCTAAGGTTTCAGAGGGATCCATGTTTCTGAGTTTTCAGAGGGAGCCATGTTTCTGGGTTCCAGAGGGAGCTGGTTTACTTGTTCATATTAAATTCATTTTTGTGCGATCTTTCCATTCTGTTTGATACATCCTGCAAAGCTCGAGAGGGAGTGTTGAGGTAGATCAACCTTATGGTTTGAAGTTGAGGTTGATGTCTTTATGTCCGGAGGATATTTGACGCGCCATATTTTATGTATGTTTGACCGTTGAGAATTCAAATCGGAAATCTTTCGTCCATCACACGGAGTGTCAAATCCCACCGAGAGATTTGACTTCTACGTGACTTCTATGTGCTTTTACTAGCAGAAATGCAATAGCAATGTAGTAGCAGATCAATTCATAATTTTAAATCAGTTCATTGGATCAATTAAAACGTTATTTTAGATGGCTACCTAGTGAGTTTCCTTCCCCTCAACCGCAGTGGTAATCGCCGTCTGCACGGCCCTTTAGCTTAACTTACAATGAAACTCTCATTTTGGAGCATATTTTTACCAACCTCTAAGCTGTCTCAATAGCTACGAGTGGTCTTGAAGCATTTACCTCATGTTTACTTTTAATTGATAAAGATCAGTGTGAATACTGATCGATCATTATTATTGTGATTCTTTTGTTTTAAAGGTACGTACAGATACTTTTTATGAAGATAGGCCTGATGTTGAACCATAGGCCATAGGCTTAAAAAATAGGCTTAACATCAATTCATGATATTCTTTCGTTCTCAAACAAGTGAGTGATGGTACCTGGATGCTAACTAATTACAAATAGTAAATGGGTAGCAAACCCTGATATGAAATTAGTCCTAATAAGAGAGTAGAAAAATGATGATGATCTTAATATGTTATTGGCAGCTTATGTGCTGCTTATTAACATCATTATTATATCAAGACCAGATTAGAAATGTAGGTACGCAGACTAACAATTTCTCCCATTCAAGTAGATAGCAAAAATATAGAGCTTAGTATAAATACTAAGTACGCCCTCTTGTGTACATACACAAGTGCGAAGCGCTTGAATGGTCTAGAGAACCATGTACACTACTCACCACGGTCTTGTTTCACCAGCAAAAATACATGGCCGACGACCGCCAAATCCAATCCTCCGATCTCCACCAATCGCCGCCCATCAATTAACACCCAAAATCAATCATCTCCATCTGAACCATGACAACCACCTCCGACGTATTCTACGTCTCTCCTGTGTCCTTTGTTGCTGGCACTCCCATTCTTACTTATCCTCGCAAGAGCGCAGACCGCAGACAACCAGCCGACCAACCAATCGAATCAACGAAATCTATCTAACATAATTGCATTCGAAGCGATGCCAATCGTATCGTCGTAGCTTCTAGCGATGGGAATGTACACCTTCTTCTTGTTGGATTCAGATCGATTCAATCACGTCACATGGCAAGAGATGGCCTTGCGATGGAGGAGGGAGGGAGAGACAGAAGCAGCTTGCTAGCCATGTCTAGCCATTGAGCTGGAACTTTCTCTGGGTGCAGAGTGCGTGCTTACAGTGGGGCAAGTTAAGAGTGGAGTGGATGAAGGAGAAGGGTACGGAGGCTGAGAGAGATAGAGAAGGGCACAGTGCAGCAGGCTCTGCTGTATTGACGTGAATGTCTCCAATTTGCTTGTTACTACAGATTTTTTTGTGTTTTGCAATTATAAGATCAATTCGAATGAGACCGAATCAACAACCAGTCAGGCTGTGCTGTGACCGACAAAACTCGTTATTGATGAAGTTCGTGAACAGGGTATTTCATTTCGGATTGAAGGGGCGGACATGCAATCCAATGATTAGCCAGGTGTGAAAAGTCTCTGGATCATGTGTGATGTGAGGGCGTATTTGAACACTGCCTGTTTTCGTTGTGTGAAGACAAATGGCTTAGTTATGAAATCAACTCCAAGCCACCTGCCGCAATTGAATGGACTAGAGAGTGGAAGCAACATGAGGCAATCAGTTATGGCAAATGGCAACATAGTTTATTCTACAGTGAACATATTTGACAAGGAATTGAATCAAGAACGTTGTAAATTTTATGATCAGTGTTGATAACAAAATAAGTATGGCGTGTATGTACAACCATCAGATTACCCCATTGGTACGGGCTGTAACATATATTTTAGTGTTATCTCCTCTCATCTCCGTGCTCAAGCAATCACGTACATCCTTTACTATGTTCAATTTTACTCTTGTTCAAATTGTATCTGTAACCATTAAATTTGGTTTTGGTACCTCATTACATCCACGCTCTTGGTGGTGTGTCACTTACCGCATTTTACATTTGTATAATAGGGAAAACATTGGTGCATGTTGAGCATGTTCCCGTGTTACAGAGGATACTCGGTAGTGAATGTTTTGTATGTTGCTCATCTTGCTTTTGCGGCAGTTGCATTCATTGGAGGTCTGACAATGTGTTGAACAACAGTGCTGCAGATTTTGCACTGCACTAGCTGATTTTTAGGTTTGTAGTAGCTGATTGCGAGCTGATCCGTGTATTATTGTACATTGTGATATGTGTCTTTTCCGTTACCTCACAGCTTTTATTGTTCTTGTGTTCTCGTGAGTTGGAAGCCCTTCGGTGCTGGCTGATTGTGACATCGTGTAATGGTACCAAATCGGTGGCTGGTTGTGACAAAAATATATATGTTGTATTGTCTCTATGTTGATTGTGTTGTTGTTGTGGTTTTAGTGGTGTTGCTCGTACCAACCTCTGGACCACAAGTCTTGCAAGCACATCTTGTTGAAGCCGTCTTCATCTTCTTCGTCCTCTTCACCCTCTGTACCTCTCAATGTCTTGTGAAGAATAAGCAGCAACACCACTTCGGAACCGAGAAGGGTCGAAAACGTCGGGTCTCACGGTCGTAAATATGTTGCTCGAGTTAACAACGAGGGTAACAGCGTTCGCCTTCTTTGCTGACTTGGATTTTTGAACCGCTTGCTTCTTCTGAGTAGATGGAGTAATCTTTACACATTGTTAAGTTGACAACTTATCAGACGAGGGAGGCTGTGTCAGAAGGGATTGTGCAGATCAAAGAAGCAACCGTTGTAGCCGATGGAGTTGAACCGCGAGAGACGATGGAATTGAAATCGACAGTGATGGGGAGAGGGGAGAGGCTGAGGCACTCAACATCCATGGCGTCTGAGACATTATTTAATGTAGTGGCGGAGATGGAGGCGGCGTCGGCATGAAAAGGATTGAATTGTAATTGAATTGAGGTGATCGGTTGGCGTTTCAATTGCAACAAACAATTGCACAATTGTTGAAGGAGATGTGAGCGTCGGCGGTGGAGTGAAATTTTGATTTTTTGTTTCAGGCGAGATGAGCTCCAAAATTGGCCAGCGATTAACACTGAGGTAAAAGGTGTACAAGTGACTTTAGAGCATTAGAGGCTGACGCCTCTCCCTACATAGGGAGAAGGGTAGCTAGTAGCACTACTAGCTACTTTTTTCTCCTACATACTAATGCGAGAATATGATAGTGTGGTTGAGACAATCTCAAGACGGCAGAAATACATCTTGATATCCATGTGCAATCAAGCTCAAGAAGCCTCAGAGTTAGCCATGCTATCTCTCGTCAAACTGTTATCGACTCCCTCACTCGCCACCAGCGAGCTAGACACCGCATCTTGTCTCATAAATCTCATTTGTATTACAAAAAATATCTTCCAACAACTCTCGACTACGATATCATTACGAAATGAAACAATTCAAATCTATCCTACTTGGCTTCACCCTCGGCTTCACTAATTGCAATGCGTCCTTCCAATATCTGGGTGATGGTGGCTGCCAGAACGCACAGGGAAGATACTACGCCGGCTTCGTTAGCCCACCACAAGATATCTTGACCACCAGGGACACCTTCTGTCTATCCTACTGCACTCAATTTGAGCATCCATATTTTGCAGGAGTGGAGGTAGATCGATACGATGGTCGGAACACGTACTGCAATTGCCTGTTCTCCGGTGGCCTCCCCAATGATGTGCAGTTGACGGATTACAACCCTGCTGCTATCAATTCAAACGATGGTGCTTTTGCTGTGGGTCCAATTCAAATTGCTGATGGAGATACATTATTGCAGCTTGTATGCTATGCAAGCAACACTCCACCAGCCACGCCGTCTCCTACGCCTTCACCGACAAATGCACTTCCCATGAGTAACGACTTTGAAGAGGTTGGGGAGGGTTACTGTATTGATAGTGTTGGCCAATTCTATTCAGCTGTTGTTAGTACACCTCTAGCACCCACCAACACTGATAGTTATTGCCAAGAATGGTGTTTAAGTGCGCCAAATGAGAATCTTGTGGGCGTAGAAGTGTACAGATTTAGCTTGCCGCATCAAAATGAAGTACATGATGTTTATTGTGCATGTCTATACTCTGGTGGTGTTAATAATGTGGAGGTAACAGATTTCAGCCCCAACGCTGACTACTCATCAAATAACATGGCCATGGGAACAGTAGAGTCTGCTGACGGAGACAAGGATTCGATATGCTACAAAAGAAAAAGTGAAAGTACCCGCATATCCACCAACAGAGTCCNATCACGGTCGGTGTTCGAATTGTGGATTACAGACGCATGATGTGAAGCACGGTCTTTTTTTCGTGGGGTATGTTTTGGTTCCTAGGACGAATGATACGGTGATGAGTGGACGGTGTCTTGTTTGTCATCCTTTGGAGGCTAAGGATGATGCACATGGCTCGGAGGATAATGCACATGGGTCCTTGACTTGTGAACCTCAAGGTCCAGGTGCCTGTCTGGGTACCGAGAACTCAGCGCCGAATATAACTCTTGTAATTCCAGATTCTAATGATAACCCTCCACCTGGTAAACAGCCTGAATACAATACCTGGGCCTCAACCTCAGTTGTAGGGAATCAATGTGGACGATGCTACGCCTCGGCTATTGCCAGGAAAAAGATTCTGGCGGGGCTAGTGGCAATCATACTTGTTGCTGTAGCTGTGACTTTGTCAATTGTATTTGGTAGAGAACATGACATTCAAGAACCTGTTGATAATTTACACCAGGACAATAATGTGTCTGTATACACAAATGGTTCTATCCATATGACAAACGAGGGAAACGAGAGTATACTATCTTATGAAATCCAGATACAGCAAGAAATTGAAGCAAATGTTCTCTCCAGAGGGAAAAAGTGTACCTCCCTATCTCATAACAATAGCCGTCATTTAGCATTGGATTGGTTACTACATGAAGAAAAACCACTAAATGTGTCTGACGAGAATTTACATCAGCGATACATTCTGGGTCTTTTGGCATTTGACTTTGGCACGTTGTTTCGATCGTCTACAAATTGGTTGTCTGGTGAGAATGAGTGTAGTTGGGACGGTGTTACGTGTGATGCCAATGACAAAGTTGGTGTGTTGGAGTTAGGTAGGTGTTTCAGTTTCTAAATGTCAATATATGACACTCGCTGTGGCTGTCATTGAACTCACTTGAATTTTCCACTTTTGCAATTCAGATCAAAGGTGTGATTGCATATGACACTAATCTTTATAATGGTGATTTACATGGGTGGCCTCATTTTCATTTATTCTTTTTTGCTAGGAACTTGACAGGTACAATTCCGCCAGAAATAGGTGGGCTACAGACTCTCCAAGAGATATATTTTGATAGAAACTCCCTTGTTGGTAATTTGCCATCTGAACTTGGAGCTTTAAAATCATTGACCCGGATGTCAATGGCTCATAATAACCTTACTGGCTCGCTACCATCGGAGATTCGCCAATTGTCACTGCTTTCAGGCCTTAGTCTCATGAATAACAACTTGAATGGCACTCTGCCTTCCGAGTTTGGTCGTTTGAAATCCTTGTTCTATTTTTCCGTTGAATGGAATCAAATCACTGGGACGATTCCTCGAGAGTTTCAACAAATGACCTCATTGGTAAATCTGTACCTTGCTCAGAACAAGATGAATGGTACTATTCCATCGTGGATTGGAAGGCTTGAAGGCCTGAGCGACCTTTATCTCAGTTCCAACCAGTTGAAAGGGACACTCCCAACCGAACTGGGGTACTTGAGTCAATTAAGTGAATTTAGTTTTCACTCAAACCAGTTATCTAGAACTCTCCCATCCGAGCTAGGGCATTTGAAATCCTTGAAGAAACTTGGTGGGTGGTCCAATCAACTCACTGGATCGTTGCCGTCCGAGCTTCAACAGTTGAAATCATTGACATTTCTCTCTCTTGCGGAAAACAAGTTGACAGGTACCATTCCAACTTGGATCGGAGGATTCGACTTGACTTACCTTCACCTATATAGTAATCAGTTCACTGGAACCCTCCCATCGGAGGTCGGAAATTTGAAAGAATTGGTTCAGCTACAAATCAATTCGAACCAGCTAGCTGGCACCGTGCCATCTTCCATAGGAGGCCTTGACAAACTCACTCTACTTAATCTCCAAGATAACAAGTTCACGGGTATATTTCCTTCTGAGGTCACAAACAACTTGGATCTGAAAGGGTTGTGTTTGAAGCATAATAATTTTACAGGTGATACACCGCAGCAAATCGAAATCGACTACGCTTGTCTATCTTATGTTATAGATGACTACAGTTGTTCTTCGAGTGACAATATCACGGAGTCGTGTTTTGCTCAGTCATGTATGGTGAGCTACTGGATGTTAAATTAACTACCCAGACCTGTTTAAGTTTGAGTTGTTTATCTTATTCCCCCTGTTTGAATTTATTTCATTACTTGCCTCCTGATAATTTTTGCAGGAACCAGGATGCATGTGTGATATGTACTATAATAACTTTGAAACTCAAGAGTATCTTGGCTCGTGTTCTTCATGTATCTTGTGTGAAGAAGGGACGTTCGGTAGGGTATGCAATATTCAAGGTCAAGAAATAAGCATACCCTGCCGTATTGATATAGAAAGGGAAATCGAAGCAAATGTTCTCAGCAGAGGAATAAAGTTTAGCAACCTATCTTCCAACGATAGCCGCAAGTTGGCATTAAACTGGCTCTTAGACGAAAAGCCAATAGAGCTGAACACAATTGATTCAAAACTACACCAGCGATACATCCTCGGTCTCCTGGCATTTGACTTTGGAACATCATTCAGATCATCTACAAATTGGTTGTCTAGTGAGAATGAGTGCACTTGGGACGGTGTCACTTGCAATGCAAATGGTAATGTTAGTGCTTTGGAGTTAGGCAAGTATCTGTATCATCCCAATATTGATATATTTGTTATGATTGAAATTGGACTCACTGTAGCATTTCTTGTATTTTTAGATCAACGTGACTTAACAGGTACTATCCCACCAGAGATCAGCCGTCTACACTCCCTTGAGACACTATCAGTTACTGACAACTCACTTTTTGGCACATTGCCACCAGAGCTTGGAGATTTGGATGAACTCACGGTACTCTTAATCACGAAAAATGTGTTCACTGGCACTATCTCATCTGACTATGGGCATGTGCAATCCTGGACGTCATCATCTGCGCACTTGTCCTTTGGGACCCTTTCGTCGAAGCCTCAGCAGTTGAAAAGTCTCTCATTTGCTGACAACAATTTGACGGGAAGTCTACCATCTTGGATCGGAGGGTTTGAACCTCTAACTATCCTCCATTTCTATTCCAATCAGTTCACTGGGACTTTGCCATCTGAGCTTGGAAATTTGAGCAAACTGACTGAACTTTGGTTTCATTTGAATCAGCTATTGGGAACTCTCCCATCCGAAATAGAGCATTTGACATCCTTGACCAGTATTTCAGGCATGTACAATCAGCTCACTGGCACTATTCCATCTGGGCTTCAACAGCTGCCTTTGACATTTCTCTCTCTCCCTCACAACAAGTTGAAAGGTACTATACCATCTTGGATCGGACAATTTGAAGACCTCTATGAACTCAATCTCTATTCCAACCTATTTAATGGCACCATTCCTTCTGAACTTGGAAGCTTGAAAGAATTGGTTCATCTTCATATCAATTCGAATCAGCTATCTGGTACTGTGCCATCTTGGATAGGAGACCTTGACAAACTCACCCTCCTTCATCTCCACAACAACAAGTTCACTGGAACATTCCCTTTTGAAATATCAAACAACCTGGTTTTAAAAGACTTTTGCCTGAATAATAACAACTTTACTGGTGCTCTTCCATCAGAAATTGAAACCGACTCTTCCTGTGAAGGAAATCTTTTTCAATAATTATAGATCCAAATATAGCCAAAGCAGACATGTTTATCAAATGAGCCAAGCCTGCAAGAATTTGGTGATGCTCTTCAAGTAGCCATTTTAATGCTTAGTAGTTTTTAGTCAAAGTGATTTATTTGTCACCTCAATTGTATGTTTTTTCACTGGTATAAGCTTGTTCAAACATGTGGGAGTGGATCATTTTTTGCCATACCAAAAAAATTGTTTAGACCACAGGATGAGGGACCTGTTGTGATGGACAGACCGTGCATCGAACTTAATGTAGAAATGATTTGATCAATACAGATTTTATCTCTCCTTCCGTTTTTCATTGGTAGAATTTGGAGGTCAGAATTGAAAGTGACGGGGCAGGTTGCTCAGCAGTGAGGACCACGGATCTCGTTGTTCAATTGAAGTCTTCACCCTCTGGTCTCTTCCATGTGCTAGAAATGCCAGGCATCTTCTTACAGGCAAGAGTCTATTGAAGATACCTTTAGCCACATTCAAAAGCACCAACGGTCAAATCGAGCCAAACCGTGAATAGATGATAGACATAAATTAATTCACGTCCTTACCATCGATATCAATGTATTCGCTCTGTTTTGCAGACGTGAATTACAAGCTTTAACAAAACTACAAGAGCAGTACTAATCATCAGAACAACAGTCAGAACCATGTCCACGAGAGAGGCCATCGTAGCGGCACTAGCAGCCCAACGAATCACCACATTCCGAGGACGGAAACCGACAGCCAACGACATCGACACCCTCGAGCTCGAGCTCGCTAAACTAGTGGCACCCTACAAGACCACATTGTTTGAAGGAGGTTCACGTCATGGCCATCTTTGCTGCGTTGTCAACGATGATATGTATGGTGTGCTCATCACAAACCCAAATTGGAAATTCATCGAACCCGCCGAACCGGTGGCTTACAACCCTGAAATTACTCCGGCCATGCCAGAAATAGAACGCAAGACGCTAGAGAATCAGTGGGAGAAGCACAAGGCAGACTACGAGCGTTACCTCGGAGTGCAAGAAGGTTGCAAACAACTCATCGAGGGAGCAGTTAGTCATTCCCACCTTCGGGACGTCACAGATGAATACGTCGGGATGGATAATCACTCCATCCGTGACATTATTGAGCATTTACGCGGCAGAGTAAAATTGACCACCGCAGAGAAAACTAAAATGAGAAAACAAATTAACCTAGAATGGGATCAGACGCAGGACCTAGCGGCATATTTTCTGGAGCTCAAGCGCATTCTGCCCGATTGGGACGATGGGGGATTGTCATCGACGAAGCCACCGTGCTAGCAGCAGCAGTCGAACAAATCTATGCCTCGAATCACTTCACCACCGACCAACTCAAAACGTGGGAAGATCTCGACGAAGAGGAACAAGATTGGGAAGTATTTCAGGAACACTTCCTCGAAAAATACGATGAGTTGGAAGCAATGGCGGAAGCAACTGCAGGACGAGGTGGACTCCAAGGAGTCAATAATGTGGAGGATGCAGAGGAAGGAGAAGATGAAGTCACCGAGTATCTATACGGACTCAGTTTGAAAGCAACGGAAAATGCGGAGACCATTCAACAAATGAACTCGAAGTTGGATGTAGCATCGGAATACAACAAAAAGATCAAAACTCTCACCGAGACGATAGCCAAACTCACCAAAACCATCGAATCCCAACAACGAACCATCGAAAAGCTAGCGGGGGCAGGAAATGAAAAAGACACCACCCCGAATCCAAACCCCAATCCCAATCCCAACCCAAGCGGGCGTAAACCAGGAGGCAGAAACCCAGCGGGCAGAGGACCAGGAGGCAAAGCGGGACGATTTGGATTTCGACGTTGCAAGAATTGTTACCAAATGGTTAGGCACCAGGATTCAGGATGTCCCGAATTGAAAGAGAACGAGGACAAACGTTACGACGGATGGGTGTCAGTGTTTGAAGGGATGAAAAATCCTCACTATTGATGGGGGCCGGGGTCAACAACGAGGGTTCATGGAAATAGTCTAAATGTTAACGAAGAATTTATTTCAAAAGTAAACGAAGACAATAATATTAACATAACCCCCCAGACCCCGCCGCTCACTCAGGTCGAAGAAGTGAAACACACAAAAAGCAAAGGTGTACAATTCAATATTGCAAACGAGGCAGCTAAGAGAATAAAACGAAATTGGGGAAGGAAGAAGGCAAGGAGAGAGCATGAAGAATGCAATCACGTAGCGAAGCAGCTACCAAAAGCACGCCGATTAATAGACAAACGAATAAAAAGAACTCTCAAAGGACTGGAGGAAAGAAAAGAAAAACGAGAACTAAAAAGAATAGAAGGAAGTGCGATAATGGATTCTGGCACCACCTCATCTGTGATCAAATCGGAAGACGCAGCATTTGTCATAGACACAAACGTACCATCCACAAAGATCTACACAGTAGCAACAGGTGAACAAACAAAAGCTGGAAATCAGTCATTGATTAGAAATGGACTGAGAGGAGTGGCAGCACATGCTGACATACTCCCAAACCTACGGCACAACTCACTAATCAGCACAAGCAAGTTGGCAGATGAAAATTACCATACAGTATTCACGCCAAACGAAGTGCTAGTATATGTTTGAGAAGCAGATCCAAGAAAGGTACCAGTGTGGAAAGGATGGAGAGATAAAGAATCAGGACTGTGGAGAGTACCACTGACAAATGACGTAAAAAATGTCAACACACAAACAGTCTTATTGAATAGAGAGCAGGAGAGGGAGCAGCTAGGAGAGAGTGTAAACTTAGTCCAAAATCTACCAAGCAAAGCAGAACAAATAAAATATCTGCATGCAGCTCTAGGCTACCCAACAAAAGAAACTTGGCTAGCAGCAACACGAGCAGGGTATCTAACAGGATGGCCGGGAATAAATGTAACTGCAATCAACAAATATTTCCCAGAGTCTGTGGAAACACAAAAAGGACATATGAAGCACCAAAGGAAAGGTCATCAGTCAACAAAAATTCCAGAATTGCAACCACAAGTCACAATTGAAGAGGCAAAACAGCTAGATGAAGAAATCAAAGCATTAAAAGTCAAACAAAAAGATATCTATGTCAAAGTGTGGGAAGAGAAGGAGATAATCTACACTGACCAAACGGGTAAATTCCCCCACACATCCAGTAGAGGGAACAAATACATCATGGTGATGTACTACATCGATGGCAGTTACATCATGATGGAGCCAATGAAATCCCGACACCAAGATGAAATGATCAGAGTTCACAAAATTTTAGTTGAAAGACTGAATGAAAGAGGATTCACACCAAAGAAGCAGATCTTGGACAATGAAATATCTAAAGCTTATGAAACAGCAATTAAGAATTTTGGAATGGAGGTTGAAAGAGTACCAAAGGAAGCTCACAGAAGAAATGCAGCTGAAAAGGGAATCCAAACGGCAAAGAATCAGATCAAGTCAGTGCTAGCAGGTTGTGACAAGTCTTTTCCAATGCACCTATGGGACAGATTATTGCCACAAATAGAAATCACGTGCAACATACTTCGACCTGCAAATGCCAACCCCAACATCTCTGCATACCAGTATCTCTACGGAACATTTGACTATAACCGTCACCCACTCCACCCGATGGGCTGTGCAGTACAAGCGTTCAACGACACTGCAACAAGACGATCATGGGAAGAGAACTCGAAAGATGGTTGGTACGTCGGCACGAGCATGAAGCACTACCGAACGTACGACATATGGATCAAATCGACCAAGGCCATACAAAACTGTGACACTGTATTTTTTCAACACCAGTACATAACAAAACCGAAAGTAACGAAAGCCGACGTAGTAGCAGATGCGGCAAACCGTCTAATAGAAGCACTAAAAGGAAACTTCCAAGCCGTGCATGACGAGACAGAGATACAAGCACTAGAAAGACTATCGGATATATTTTCGCAAGCGACGAAAAATGTGAGCGGCGTGGAATGTGAGAAAGCGAGAAATGAACAAGTTGAAGACGAAACGAGAAACGAGAATCCAACAACTTCAACTTCGGATGAGTCATCTCCAAGGGTGAATGACTCACCTCCAAGGGTGAATGACACATCTCCAAGGGTGAGAACCGAGAAAGATGACGAAAATGAGAATGCCACCTCACATTTCGACTCCGGCCCACCACATTTCATACCACCGGACGACGATGACTCCAGCGACGAGGAAGACGAAGATGAAACCATCGACGACAATGCACACAAATACAATACGAGAGCAGCAGCAGCGAGAAAAAAGCAAACTCGTACAGTAACACGAGAAGCAATGCTCTCCGCAATCGAAATGTCGTTCGAAAGGTTAGAACCAGCAAGAGTGGCACGAAGGAAGTATCCACTACAAACACTGTGTGAGATAGCGGGGGCCATGATGGATGATGATACAGGAGAACTTCTCGAGTACCGACACTTAATAAAAAGTGACAAGTACCGCGAAGTATGGGGTAAAGCATTCGGCAACGAGATAGGACGACTTGCGCAAGGCATGCCAGACAGAGTTGAAGGCACAGACACCTTTTTCTTCATAAAACAAGACGAAGTACCGTCAGATAGAAGAAAGGATGTAACATATGCAAGAATATGTTGCAATGTATGACCGGAGAAAGTCAACGAACCAAATCGCTGCCATATCACAGTCGGAGGAGATCGAATTAACTACCCGTATGAAGTAGCAACACCAACTGCAGACATGCTCACCGTCAAACTCCTCATCAACAGCATCGCATTTCAACAGAAGGAGCAAAATTTTGCTCAATCGACATTAAAAACTTCTACCTTTGCACGCCACTGAAACGATATGAGTATGTTAGAATAAACCTCGCGGATTTTCCAGAGGATGTAATTCAACACTACGACTTACGAAGCAAGGCAAACAAAGATGGAATGGTATTTGTGGAAATTAGAAAGGGTATGTACGGATTACCACAGGCGGGTCTATTAGCTCAGGAATTATTAGAAAAGAGACTCAACAAACATGGGTATTTTCAAAGTACACGCACTCCTGGACTTTGGACACACAAGTGGAGACCAGTGCAGTTTACACTTGTGGTTGACGATTTTGGAATCAAATATGTTGGAGAAGACAACCTTAATCACCTCATCTCAGTTTTGAAAGAGCATTACCAAATTTCAATTGATAAAGCAGGATCACGATACATTGGAATTCACTTTAATTGGGACTATCAAAACCGAGAGGTGCATCTCAATATGCCAGGATACGTATCCAAGGCACTTAAACGATTCAACCACAAACCACCAAACAAACCACAGAACCAACACCAAAACACGGGGCCTCCTTCTGCTCGTTACTTGGCACTCTCGTCTGCTCCGTTTCTAGCCCTAGTCACAATAACTCTGTTCCTCATTTCTCACAATTCTTTGGCCCGAGTCCATTACCTCATAATTGATTTTTCTGAACGGATTAAAGGAAGTAGCAGAAGCAGAAGCCAGTTCGGAGACAGGTAGTATTAGATTGAACAATTTCGTTTGAGCAACATATTGGTGATAGTTAGTGATCCACAGATCATATAAACGGAACATCTGTCAAGTAGAGAAGAAGGCTTAAGAAAACATCCTCAGAGTTATTGTCTCAACACATCCCGCACTGGTGGAATTGGTTATCATTTAGAGTCACCAAAAATGGAAATGGTAACTGAGGCACAAGATATTTTTTCAGCGCTGGAAGACCATAGTCTCTCGATTGAAGAGGTGTATTTGGAAGCCGCATTTTATGTTCATACCGGGGCAAACCACGTTGTGCTTCTCGTGTTGAATGGTTACAAGTATAATTTGGACACAAGAGACACTGATTCGTGGAGACGACTTGGTCAGGCCATAAGCGAAAGTATATCCATAAAGTCATTTAATTGTTATATCGAAAATGAAGTTGCTGACATAGCACCTGGGTTTACACAAAGTCTAGAGGCGTTATATGAAGGCTTGAAATGCAACAAATCTCTCACATCATTCATCTTGGAGTATCAATATGTCACTGTTGGGCGTCACTTTCCAGCCTTTGACTTCAGCCATTTCCTGAGAAATAATAAAGAAATAAGGGAGATAAGTTTGGGGTTGTGGCCAGAGATGACACTTGATGAGTCTCGTGCAGTCGAAGATGCAATAAGAACGCATGGAGCTGAATTGAGCAAAATTGGTGTGTGGTCCTTTTCAAAAAATGATGAATGTTTTGAACAAATAGTTTCTGCATGTTGGGAAGTGAATACACTTGATGTATCGTGTCAGAACAATCATGAGTGTAATGTGATATCTGCATTACTTCGTGATCCCAGGGTGAAAGTGCAAGAATTGATTTTGCAAGGTGATGTAAACACCTCGGAACAAGAAATGTTGTTACTTAAAGCTCTTACTGGAAGCACCACGATGAGGACGCTAAATGTAAAAGGCCTTGATATGAAGGGGAGTCGTATACTTCATTCTTTGGTATGTGACATTTCAAGCATTAAAAGCGTCTATCGTTCCAACCATGTACTTCAGAGAATTGTTGATCTTGGGGATGATATACCGGAGTCAGTCTCATACTGCTTAGAAATTAATCGTATGCTGGACAGAGACGAAATCATTAGGGAAAAGATTGCTCGGTTATATTTTACTGGTACTTTCGACATGCAACCTTTCCTCGACATGCCTGCATCGGTGTTGGTTGAAGTCTTGGCCTTGATAGAGAAGGGGAAGAGTACAGATCCGAATGCTTTCTTTAGGTTGTTGAGTTGTAGACCGGATTTGTGCAGTTTTGCAGGAACAATTCAAATCATGTTGAAAAGGAAGCTGGAATTGATGAATTCCTCAGATAGAAATCCAGACATGTCAAGAAGACTACGAAGCCACCATTAAAAACAACCAAACAATCCATAGATACTTGCATACAATCTCATACAGTCGAGAAAAACAAATTAAGTTGCCGCACAGCATTTACCTATTTTGTTCCATTTCTAGAACTTTTCTTGCTACATTTCGCAATAATAGTTACTCGTGTGATTTTAAACATCAAAGGTACGATTGGTGTCGGCTAACAATCAAGACGTTCAACGCTCGCCGCCTCTCGCTCTCGCCGCCGCCCGCCGCGCCTCCAGCCAAGCCGAGAGAGGCTCCAGACATACGTCTAGATTGCCCTTGCATCCATCTTTCGCTGATCGCCACGTCCCTCTTAATCCATTCAGTTCACCAT
This sequence comes from Cyclotella baltica, assembly GCA_036939635.1. Taxonomy (NCBI): domain Eukaryota; phylum Bacillariophyta; class Thalassiosirophyceae; order Thalassiosirales; family Thalassiosiraceae; genus Cyclotella; species Cyclotella baltica. The sequence goes on along the minus strand of JALLAY010000074.1, from coordinate 6,100 downwards.
GTTCTCGGCCAATGAAAATATCCTTCTCCGCCAACATAAACGCAAAGTCATCGAATACATCGAAGCAACCATCCCCGAAAATGCATTAGACATGGGAACCACGGTAATGGTCATGCAAGTCTCCTGTCAACAACCCGGATGTGTCCCACTCGAAACCGCCATAACAATTGTGTTTCCGAAACCACCGCGAAAGAGTAAAACAAAGACAGCTCCGGGGGAGCAAGAAGAAGTGCCGTCGTTTCCACAACCACTCATACCGGGCATAGAAGAATCACGTATTGGGGGCTCATTCAAAACACGCATTCTCAAACCGTTAGCCGAGGTAACCAACGATGATGTGCTGGATGCACTGCCCCCGTCATTTAAAGGAGGGAGACGAACTATTGAATCCATTTGTCTGAAAGCACGTGATACAGTCTTTGCTCAGATTGGTCAGCTTGTAGGTAATGATGACACGAGCGATAGTCGAGAGTCTAGACGATTGATTGCACAGTATTTACAAACGTGTCTTGGAGAGTATATGGAGAGAGATTGTGTGGCTCCCGAGTGGGGTGAAGAGTTTGCTCCGCTGAATGAGAAGACAGAAGAGACAAAACAATTATCTGAAAGTGAAGGAGAGAAGGAGGTGAAAGCTGTTAGTATGGATGATAAATGGGGTAAAGGAAACATTGTTTTTCGACGCCCTGTTGAAGGTTAGTGACATCAACTTTTGTCAGAGATGCAAATTTGGTGGTCTAAGTCGTCAGTGTGCATCAGTGAACTTGTACTCAGAACCAGCACCATCAACACATGTTATAAAACAAGATAAGGTTAATATTCAACAACAGACCATCGGCATCCAGCAACAAAGTATGCAGCTGAAAGCTTCTACCATTACATCTCATGAATTATTACAACAAATAGCGAAGAGTGATCATGCTCCAGGGATTAGAAAACCAGGTTGCCCGTGTTGTGAGCCAGATAGTGCAAGTACATATGCTGATAAAATGATGCTATAGTCTATGCATTAAAGCAAAACCTACAAATAAATTATTCTAGTCACTTCGCTTGACCTAGTTGTATCTCCACTAAATGTATCGTTTTGACTGGTGCTCGTAGCCATTAGCAACTCTGAAAAATCTCTCACAAGACCATACATAACTCCAAATGAAAATTTGTTCCGGGCAAACTTCGCAAGGATATCAGGATAAAGACTCACTGTAGATTCTACTACGCTTGCGTCATCCGAGGGCGTCAATATTGTGTGGCGTGCTAATGGCTCCCATGTATCCAATTCACAATGACCCCGAATCAAACTGCTTACACGTACAAAATGATCAAGGTCGGGTGTGTCTATCTGCAAATATCTTAAACTTGGGTTCATATCAAGGGTTGTTATCATCTCGTCGACCCCAGAGGTGTTATCTCTGGGGTCGTTATCTGCTAGATTTAGCCAGGTGAGAGTATTATTGTGTCTGATGCTGATTGATATTGCTTTGACTCCTGCAGCTGTGATTTTACATCTGATTAGTGATAGCTGTGTATACGACGTGCAAAGATCCAGTAAGCATTATTAAATAACAAACTAATTCAAGACAAATTTCATTGGTACGGACCTTTGTCAGTGTTTGATTGTTTTCTAACAATTGTGCAACCTGGTAGGCCCCTTCATCATGCAAATCATTTGCACCCATGTTCAATTCAACAATAACACACGGATTAATTATCAGAGCATTAGCAAGCGATCTCATCCCTTCCCATCCTATACGATTGAGACGTAGGTTTATTCTTGTGACGTAATCGTTTTTGCTCGTCGTCAATGCATCTGCAAGCCGGTGGCATCCCTCGTCTCCAATAAGGAAGCACATTGCGTCGATCCATTTGAGCGATGGATCGTTGCTTGATACTCTGTGAAGTGTTTCGTTCCACATGAATGATCTCGGTGATATCATCTGTATGTAGAACGTAAAGTATATCGCATCTCCTTTGCCCGTGATCAGGAACTGCTAATGAGCTGTGGTATGGACGAAGTTGGCAACATTTTTTCGATGCTATGGACATGTTGTTCTGGAGCTGACGGCTGACGTTTGACGTCCGAATTGGGAACGGGCGTGATTTACCATCTGAGTTCAAAATTTATATATGTATTCAACATTCAAAAAATAAAAACCAAAAGGTAAGATATGAATTTGTGCCAAGACGAGGCCATCATCAGCCATCAACGGTCCGCCTCGCATGCTGAGAGACGCGGCTATTGTTTTTCTCCAAATCGACAACAATGGTGGATAAAGTCAAGTTCAATGTTGGCGGCAGGCACTTCTTTTTTGCTCAAGACAAATTAAGCTCGGTGCTCAAAATGGCAGAAACACATCTTGATGTGCAAATGAATCAAGCTCAAGAAGTTTCAGAGTTATCTAGGCCATACCATCTCTCGTTTAAGTGTTATGGGCTCCCTCGCTCGGCACCGGTGAGATAGGACATCCACATCTTGTCTCATAAATCTAATATCTTCCAACAACTCTCGACAGGTCTCGACTACAATAGTATCATCAAAATGAAACAATTCAAATCCATCCTACTTGTTTTGGCCCTCGGCTTGACTTATTGCAATGCAAACGACACTCCACCAGCCACTTCCCCAGCCATACGGTCTGTTGCAACTTCTCCCACCAATGCTGTTCAGTTTACCTTCACTTACCTGGGTGATGGCTACTGTCAGAACTCCGGTGATCTTTATTATGCCGCCTTCGTGAGCCCTCTACAAGAAGATCGTGACAGCAACTCCTTCTGTCAATCCTATTGTACTCAGTTCTATCACCCAAACTTTGTTGGAGTAGAAGTCGATGTATCATACTGTTACTGTTTGTTTTCCGGTGGCTTTCCCAACGATGTGCAGGTTACAGATTACAATCCAGCTGCTACTCTCGTTGACTTTGCAGGCCCATTTGCTGATGGTCCTATTGATGGGGCTGATGGTAGTCTCGATGATGGTGTTCAGTGTTACACAGCAACTGCTGTTACACTATCTCCCACAGCTTCTCCAACCGTTGCTCCGACTACTCCCGCGACGCCTTCACCCACAAATGCACTTCCTATGAGTAATGACTTTGAAGAGGTTGGCAAGGGATACTGTATGGATAGTTTTGGCCGATTCTATACAGCTGTTGTTAGTACACCTCTAGCATCCACCAACACTGATAATTATTGCCAAGAATGGTGTTTGCATGCACCAAATGAGAATCTTGTGGGCGTAGAAGTGCACAGATTCAGCTTGCCGCACCGAAATGAAGTGCATGATGTTTACTGTGCATGTCTATACTCTGGTGGTGTTAGTGATGTGGAGTTAACAGATCTCAGTCCCAACGCTGGCTACTCATTAATTAACCAAGCCATTGGATCAATACAGTCTTCTGATGGAGACAAGTATTCGACATGCTACAAGAGGCAAAGTTCAAGTGAAACTTCCCGCATATCCACCAACAGAGTCCGTCTTGAATCGACTACTGGCAAGCCATTGCAAATGATTGAATTTCAGATATTGTCATCCGGTCAAAATGTTGCACTTTTCGGAGCAGCTAAACAATCTTCTACGCTTAATGATGCCGATAAATTTGAAGCCTCAAACAGCATTGACAATCTCAACACCACTTTCAGTCACACCAAAGCTGGCGCAAATCAGTATTGGGAAGTAGCCCTTCCTCAAACGTATGAGGTGGAAGAGATTAGCATCATCAATCGATTCTGTGGGAATAGTGATGACGCCAATGGATGTCTGTGCCGCTTGAGCAACGCAACGATTACTCTTTTTCAGAATGCCAACGTTGTGGCAAGAAGACAGCTTGGAGATACATGTGGTGCACTTGTAGTATCCGAAGGATTCTAATTTGATTGACTTCGAATGTCTTAGTTGATGGCAGCGAAAGAGTCTTATAGATGTGAATTCTTTATTGTATTGTGCATGCTCTCAAAATAAACATGGGTTTACATTATTTTTCTTTGCCAAAGACTGTAACAACTTTTATTGACTTACCAACGATTGCAAGTAAGGTATTCCCACCTATGATTATGTCCAAGCCCCTCCCATTCCCAATTTGGGAGAGAAACCAGAAGCAACACATCAATTTCTGCAACCTGTCTCTGCTTGAAAATAGTAGCTCTATTTGGCCTACCATTCATGAAATGAAACGGTTATCAACTTCTATGGCGACATCCAATATACCAATTGAGTAACCACTTGGTGTACGATATTCTTCAACCAAATTCAATCCCATTGAAGTCAATTCTGCCGCAACACTATTTTGGAGATTAGAAGTGTAGTAAGCTTCATAGAAAAGATATGATAGCATTGACCGTTTAGTAACAAAGGAAGGTCATGATTTGATTTCTCTTCAGCCTTCCCAAGATGTCATTGATACAGTTGACTTGGTTGTGATATATCTACATTCAATTGTCTGCCAATGACTTCATTTATGAAATTATCATTGAACAGTGAAGGTATGCCCATATCTGCTAAGACATGTGTCCATGCTATGATGGCAAGCTCTTATATGTGGTTCGAAAGTGCCCCAGTCTTTGAACCAACCCTATGGAAAGTGATGTTGATTGACAGTGATATGCCCAGACAATGTCGGTTATAGATTGTGAACTAAAGTTATCTAAGCAATCTAATTGAGCAATATGATCCATATCTTGCTGAATATAACTCAGTAATGTGATCTCCCTATCGAGCAATACTGGGTGATAATGGTTGGCTGATTCATAAGTCCAGACAATTTTTGCTAAAGCTTGTATATTGAAAAGAGTCTAAGATATGTAGCTGAGCAATGAGTTCATCTATCTTGTTGAAAAGGTACCCCATTAGAGACATATGTGCATAAAATACTAGACAAAGATTCGGCACCAAACTTACTCAAGTCATCTGGATCAGCTTCTGATTTAGTTTGACTTATGCGCATACGATGTTTTCAAGATTCTGAGACTTCATTGGCACCAAACTGTGCAATTCGCTGATTCCATTCCCAAGTTTGTCAAACAGTACAGAATATCTTTGATTTGCTGTTAAATAAGCCCAAACTAGCTTAGTAAGGTCAGCCAGGTTGAAAGCTGATAAATGAGTCAATGCCATAATGTGACAATTGACAATTGACTCTCTTGAATAAGTCTGATCAGATCCCTCAAGTAAATAGGGCACAGGTATGGGGCTGGACCAAAACAATAGGGAGATTAATGAGGGAAGAGGTTTTGAATCAGTAAGGGGGATATTTGGGGGATGCAAAGGATCAACAAGAGTGTGATGCTGGAGCGGATGGTGGTTAGTGTGTGACAGGTGAATTCTGTGGAGAAGAAGAATGACTTTAGGAATTAGATGTTACAGGCAGTACCATTGAAAGTGGTGGAAGTTGTTGCCAAGACAAGACCAAAAATCATTGTCCATTCGTTCTTTAGAAGGTACTTTGACATGGATGTGGCATCAGCACTGAGTTGAGTTGCAAGACAATAACACTCCATGGTGTTAGAGAGGGAGCTGGTCAATCAATGCCTGCCCCGATGCTGACAGAGAGCACATGAAACTGGAACAATAAGGTAAGGTCAACACAACTGTCACCCAGTGTACATCATGGATACAGTATACAAAAGAAAGGAAAATTTTGGAAACAGTAGATGAACCACAGGAGATGGAACTCCCCCATATTTTAGCATTGTCAACTGAATTGGTGCAGCATGCCACGGAAAAGCCAATGCCAGCATTTGAAATGCATCAAAATACACTAAAGTTGATGTAGAGTATGGATCAGGGGTTTCCAAGAAGGATTTAAAGCTTTTGCGAATGTGGTTCTTGGCAGCGCAGCAAAGAGAGGTAGAAAAACAAAGTGTGAACAAACAGTCCAGAATTTATGGAGTGATCGAGGAACCATATGAGTATCAATTGAGTATTGGGGAAAGAGAAGCTTGTCACCAAGTAAGAACAACAAGGGAGACAAAGTGAGAGAGCAGGAGTGGCTTGGATAGAAGTAGGCACAAACCCTTTTGGTATTCCAAAGAGGGTACCTTATGAAGAGTTAGCCACAAGATGAGCAATCTTCAACAAGCCCAATTGAAAGAATTTTTTGATGCTGAATTT
>JALLAY010000073.1:0-22854 GCA_036939635.1 Cyclotella baltica | reverse complement strand
AAGAATGTCCGCGGTAGCGGCAAAGGTGAGGAGGAGATGCTAGACCTGGCGAGACTGCGGCCATGGACTGGCTTTCCCCCAGCATACCTAAAGGGCTCTACCTCTTGTTCTAGTTAATTATTAGAGACTGTTGCTACGGACACTAAACAGGCCCCACAGCAACAATGAGAAATTTTGAAAATTTCCATTTCCCCATTTTCTCTGAAAAATCCGCAAAATTAATAAAAATCCATAAAAGTCCATAAAAAATTCGATATTCCATAAAAGTCCATAGAAGTCCATAAAAATCTATAAAAGTCCATAAAAATCCATAAAAGTAGTCAATAAAAGTCCATAAAAGTAGTCAATAAATGGGGGAAAAAGTGGGCCAATTTTTTACATTTTTTTTACAGAATAAGTCGATTGTAACGACGCAATTTTCGTTTTAGCCCACCAAAACTTACATGTTCATTTTCTTGCTCTCCGTGGTCATTAAAGATAGTCATTTTATCATAACCGGACATAATAAACACTCAAAACCAAACCACTATCGATGCGTTCGGTGAGGTTCGGTGCCACCGACAAACGAATGGCGTATCACTTCAAAATTGAAATTAGTAAAGTACTTATAATTAATTCTTTATTTATCCAAGTTATGTAGTTCATTATACTGTGTTTATGTTCTTGTCTGTGCAATAAACGCAACTATTTGCGGCGGTTAATGTGGTCAATGGCTGTCTAGATTTGGCAGCCCTTGCCAGTTGCAGTGAGCGACTGTGGTGAACAATGAACAATTAAAGAATGATTGTATTTTTTTCAGTCGCGGCTTCCCCAGCGAGAGCGATGGGAATGATAAATTATCGATTCGACCAAAACAACTCGCATACGCAGCAGATCTCGGAACTCGACCGTGAGCTGCTGGGTATGCGAGTTGTTCTGTTTCGACGGCGACCGAAACATGATCAGCAACATTTGGAGGTGTTGCTGATCATGTAGGTTATTTGGCGTAACTTAAAGCACCGCCAAAGCCGAGATCAAGCTGTCGTTGCTCGCTCAATCGTATCAATTGTAAGTCCGATGCATGGGACTGGTGGTCTGGATGCTTGAGATCCGGTGGCAGGGATCCATTGCTCGCCTCCGTGGCATGGTTGTTGTTGTTAGAGGAGGAGGAGGGAGAAGAAGGAGTTAGCGGGGCGGGTCGGTGCCGGTGGATAGGTGGCTCTCGCTCTTTGTTCGCGGATTGCCGTTTTGTATGTGTGAAAAGGGCCCAATCTATTTTTAAAAATTGAAGATTCATAGGAATCAGTATAAACAGAAGTTTTGAACTAAATTGATCGAGATTATAGTTCACATAAAAACTAGCGGTCCATATAAAAGTAGTCTTCACATAAAAACTAGTACTCCATAAAAGTCCATAAAAATCCATAAAAGTCCATGAAAGTCCATAAAAATCTGGACATTCCAAAAGTCCATAAAGTTTCCTATTTAGCCTCATCCTATGTAGATATCTCCTGAACCCAAAGCGGGTAAACTTACACTTTTTTCTGTTTGTTGCAGGCCACAGGACCCACGATCGGGCTACCGTAGTTCACGCACTAATCCGCTCACAAATTAAGCCGCTCGGGAGCCTTCTGCGATTTTGGTAACAAATTAGCGCCGCTCTGGAAAACTTCCGCCACACAAAAACCCTTGATTGAACCCGTGATTAACAGGGTTAATACCCCTTTTAGGGGTATAAGTCACAAATTAGTCGCTCGCTCTGAGCGAAATCGAATCACACAATCACACATTAATAAGCCGCTCAGAGAGAACTGAAGAGCGGATTAGTGCGTGTGGCGGATCAACACAGACCGGGGTTCTCATGACATTCTATGAAGCTCGATAACATTCGCAAGTTAACATGCACGACCAGAATGCTCACGTACGTGACATCATTGAATCCTTGACATGCCCCAATCTATGGCCCCAATGATACATTTTGGTTTTAAAGAAGTCATAGATAGATACACGTGTTGCGTGGTGAGACAAATATGATGTCGTAATCGTGACCAACCGGCGAGAGTAGGGGGTCATAATTCATAGCTATCGGCTAAAAAGTGGAGGGCTAAATTTTAGCCTACTTTTTTATGTAACAATTTATTAAATTAAGTTTATACTACTTCAATTTGTTTCTCCCTATTTTTGTTGATCCGTCATTACCTTATCCCCCATAGGCACTCATTGAAAGGGTCATGGCTCATGGCTGCTCACATTTTCGATTTATTCTTTTGGACTCTCTTGGATTTGCTGAGCATGATTACCTGCAGCACCGATGGCTGGGGAGGGAAATGGTTGTGCTTGGTGGTTGTCTTGGGCAAGGCCAATCCCAGATTGTCTAATACGATTAGAGTGATGAGCATTCACATCAAGTTCACAGCAATGAGAGCCCATGTCGGATTATTCGATGCCGATGTCCTGGAGCGGCCCAGTCGTTCCCACCTACTTTTTGGACCGCCCATCATAACATCGTATCACTACCATGAATCGATAAAACAGCGTTCTGGTTATTGTTATTTCTTCAAATCCAATCCCATCCTCATAAATTGAAACCAGACAACTTCGATGACGAATATGATGTTTATGAGCAAAAGCCGTATGAATACGCACAACCAAAGTAAAGACGAGACGTTACTCAAGCCGTCCATGTCCACTGCTTCTTCCAGATCTCAGTTTGAAAGCCCAATGACATTAGCACGACTAATATCTATGCAAAGCTGGCATCAAGTAGAATGCATGGTTTCAACAATGCCCACAGAGTCGATTCAAATCGACGATAGGATGGCAATTACAGAAGAAAACATTTTACATTTCGCCTGTAGATTTAATGCGCCTCTAGCTGTCATACGACTACTAGCTTCTAAATACCCGAAGAGTATTGCTACACCAGACGCTATCGGTCGGTTTGCGATCCACGTTGCATCTAAGTATGGGGCCGGTCCACTCGTTATACATTTTCTCATTTGTGAAAATTTTGCAGCCGCAGGCGTTCCTGACGACTCGGGCAAGACACCCATTCATTATGTTGCTCAATACTATGCACGGAACCACTCGAGCTCGTCCACTAAGGATGTAAACGATAATATGCTTCAAGTAGTAAGGCTGTTCAAGGCCTCGGCCCCAGAGTCGTTCAACCTAGAAGATAACATGGAATGCAACGCAATCGAATATGCTCTTGAAAGCAATGCCGACATCAAGGTTGTTAAGGCCATGCAGCGGGCTGCAAGAGATGACTGGAGGGAGTTAAGAAAACGTTCTACAGGTGTAACTCACGAAGAATTGGCACGTACCCTCGAGAGAACAGCATCTGAAAATCGAAAAAACTTGTTGCGTGTTGATGAGGATGTGGAAATGGAATCGTGTGATAAACCTTCATTGTCAACTGGGAGGCATGTCAGTGATTCGAGTGTGCCGCTGTCTTCCAGAAGCTACGTTGCCAAGACAGCCTGACATTTCATTGTTTGCTTGTCATGAACATGTTGTAGAGATGGTGCTAAGGCAATTTTTTCGGAAGCTTTGATGGTACTATCAAGATTTTGTACAAAATGTCATCTTGACTCTCTGTGCTTGTGATGCGTACTTCACATCCAAGTTCTATGTCTGTTGAAAGTTAAAATTAATAAGTAGAATTGAAGTTGTTTATTATGGGCCAGATTGGCCGTGCATTTTTAACTGGGTAAAAATTATTCTACAATCATGTATCAAAGAAGCCGCCGGTGGAGGCAGGATTGGGTCCTCCGTCTTCGTCTTCCTCATCGTAATATCTCCCACCACCTCCACCTCTTCCGCCCCCACCAAAATACTGCCCACTCCCTGAATTACTTTTTCTCAGTTCAGCTTCTGCCCGAGACTCCAAAATGTCAATATGCCGAACGACAACTTTAGCTCTTCTACGTTGCTCCCCAGTCCTCTTATCAACCCACGCATTCCCTACTAGACTTCCCGTGATTCCAATACGTGCACCTTTCTGTACGTAATTTGTTACATATTCTGCATCTCTGCCCCAAAATTCTAATGGGAACCAATCAGTCTCTTCTTCTCCCGACTTAATCCCACGCACTTTACGTTCTAATGGATGATACTTTCGTTTTACTGCAAGCGAAAGATTTAACACTACTTTGCCATCGTCAAAGTATTTTGGCTCTGGGTCATTCCCAACACGTCCAACTAGCATGACCACATTAATCTTTGGTAAGTGCTCGTCAAAGGGTGTTGCAAGCATTTCCAGATCCTGATATGAGAGTGGTTCTTTCTTCTCCTGATTTTGATTCCCTGTCGGAACTTCTTCAAAAAAGTTACCTCCTGTGGATGGCATGATATTTGGTGGCGTTCTTTCACCATCATCTTCTTCCGATGCAAACAGTGCGCAACTCCGCAGTTTGCTGCGATTCATCTGTGGTTGACTGGGTTGTATGTATGCTTCCGTTGAGGGGAGAGAAAGTGGGGCACATTTTGGTAGCCTGAACGCTTCACACATTAACGGCATTACAGCCATGACGGCTGCGAACTTTACCATTGCTCCCATCGTAAGGCTTGCTGATCCACCATCCACCGCCATACCACTGATGACTGTGCGCTGTGCGGTGTGCGGTCGATGGTCGATTCTCTCTCTCGGATCCAGATCTCGGATTTGGTCTATCTATTACCTACATACCTAGGTACATACGATATGTACTTTAATCGGAGACGGCTCCAGAAACGGAGACTAGGTAAAATAGTTTTCTTATAGTTGTATTACCTTTAAAAAAATTATCAAAAATTGATGAAATATCCGGTCTCCATCAGTTTCCATCAGTCTACGTGGGAATAGTATGTTTCTGATCAACCCCCACGTCTCCCCACTCCCCGCCCGCCGCCCGCCAACAGCCAATCCATCAAGCCGCCAGCCGGCCGTCAGCACCCTCCACATCAACACTTCCTTCGGTTCATCGCTCATCCCGTTCCTCTGTTTCCGGATCTTCGAAATGAGATATGTTGAGAAATGCAGAAATTATTAATTCGAGACCATTCCCATTATTTTTTCCGCATCATTTGGATTCTATCGTTCCTTGTACATACAATTTTTTCGAAGAATGATAAGGAGTTTGACGGATCCTCTACTTGGAGTGATGTACTTCAATTAAATGGATCGAACTTTGAATCTACCCTTTTTCGATCTGGTAAGTGATCGCCGTAGAATTTTATATAACGAGCAGCAAACGATATACAACAACTTTAATTGATCGGCTAATGTAGGTAAAAATGGAATGGTCAAGTTTTATCAGAGCTGGTGTGGACACTCTGTCAAAATGAAACCGTATGTTTCATGTTTTCTGAGTCCTTTCTATGGTTCTTTTATCAGATTTCGGTACTCAATTGCCTCTTCTCTCTTTGTCAATGATTGTAAACCTACTGGAAGAACATGGGAGCAGCTGGCCAAACTATCAAACCCTTCAGTATTTATCGCCAACATCGATTGTGGTGTTGAAAAGGACATATGCCGTTCATACCACATAACAACCTACCCTACATTTCGATATTACCTGGATGGGGTTGAGCATGATTACGAGGATGCACTATCTTTGGAAGCTTTGAGAGAATTTGTAGATACAAAACTCGCGGTTCAATGCAATCCTATTGTAGATAAGTCAGCCTGCTCTGAACCAGCTTTAAAGTACGCAGAGAAGTGGGTCAAAAAATCAAATCTTGACGGAAGTTTAGTAATACTGAGCGAAATTGAAAGGTTGGAGAAAATGATGCTGGAATCTGATTCTAAGATAAAGTATGAATCAAGAAGATGGGCACGAGAGCGGAGGGATATTTTGCAGATCATAATGGACCAATCTCAAACTGGTAAACAACTTCACACTGAAACCGCAAATTATTATGAGTTATAGAGCAGCAACACTGAACAACCATAGTTGAAATGTTAGATTCTTATCAAGTACGATACCACAGTGCTCGCTGTAGCCCAACATTCTAAGCAGGAATTTTCTCTGTCTTGTAAATGAAATAGAATAGAATGATAAAACACATAACCATCATCTAAAGGTGATTACTTGAACACCACATCAATGACTCCATCAGATTCTTTCCCATCTACCTTCGCAAATTCCTTGCCACCTGAACCCGCAAAAACATTGATGTATTCCAAAATTTGATCCGTTTCTGGTTCTTCTAACAACTCGTGATACATTCCTGGTAGCTTCAGATATCTTTTCTTCTCAACAGGCGTCCCAACATAATGAAAGAACTCTTCGCTGGCTTGGGGTGAGGTGCATTTGTCTCCGGTCCCATGCAAGACTAAGATTGGTACATTGATTTCACCCCGTCGTGATTTGACAACTTCAAATGCCTTTGACAATCCAATAGCAGTACGAGCGACCAATTTCCCTGTCTGAGTCAATGGATCATCAATGTAACGTTGAACGGCATCTTTGTTTCGGCTCCTTGAGTAAGGTAGTTAGATAATTTCTATTAGGGGACTAGTTTTGACAACAGGCATTCAATCATCTCCAACTAAACATAAAGGGATACTTACATCTCTACTGGATCCACAGCATCTACGATTCGTGCCTTTGGTGCCAAGGTATCAATGACAGGTGCAAAAAACTGTTGTATCTTAAGTTCCAGGGACATGTCAACGCCTAAAGCAGGTGCAGTGAGAATAATTCCAGCTACTCGGTCATTGCCCAGGTGCAAGGCAGTTAGTAATGAAATCATTCCTCCCATAGATTGTCCCATCAATACCAGAGGCGGAGCATTTTGACCCTTATCAGTGTAATTCTCTTTACTCACTAAGTCTATGTACTCCTCTAAATCTTCTACGTAATGGTCCATTTTGTCGGCGAATCCCCTGGGTTCACCATCACTGCGGCCATGGCCTTTACACCAGCAGTACGTGAGTGCTAATTGTGGGACATCTCTTGAAATAATATTACCGACTTACCATGATGATCGAGTGTATATACATCAACTCCCGCATCAGAAAGAGATTTATACAGGCGAATGTACCCAGCACGACTGCCTATCGTCAGTGTGTGCGGACGGAAAGATGAAAAGCGAGTGATGAGAAGGGTGTATCTTGCGTTAATTTAAAGGTTCCTCCCATTCAAGTCGCATTTGCTATGACAACAACTTACAGTGTTCTGCAATACCATGAACCAGAAATAACATGGCTTTCGGAGGCTGGCTCTCGTTCTTTCGAGGGAGATGCACAGTATGAATGGATTGAGAACGCTTGTTCATGAAGGACTTCAGGACGAAGCCATCGGGAAGATTCGCGTCCCCAGCGGCAGCGATGGCTTTTTCTTTTGTCAACATGGGCTTCTTTGACAGGATGAAATACGCGATGGCTACTGATGATGCCAAGGTGGCGGCTACAATTGTGGGCGACGACGATTCGTATCCCATGATCGATATAATAAGGCGATGGTTGGAGTTCGGATTTCGGATGTCGGTGGGGCGATAAATAATATCTTACCTTCCAAAAATTATTAATTTTGTGTTTAAAATTTATTATGTACATATAAAATAAAGGTATCATTTTGATTCTCGGGCTATGTACACGCACAGTTTGAGACAACACTGTACGTTTGGGTTCAAATGTCGACCCCTCATCCCTTTGTTGGTGCGCTGATTTCTCCACCTCAGTGTCTGGCTGTTTTCAGGGGCTTTTGTCTATTCCTCCAGGTTGCTCCACTGTTTACAGCTCAACAATCCCTTCATACCGTTGATGTCGCCACACAGTCAATCGCCGCCGTCCACTGCCTCATCTACACGGTCTAACTGAAGGTCACAATGTCCCCTTGACCATCAGAATTTTTCTACAAATGACAATGGAACTATGTCATCTTCATTCTCTCCCTGCCCCAGCACTGTGGCTCAACCTCTATCAACACCAACCCAAGGGATCTTGAAATAGACCTCAACATTGATGACAATGACCCACTGTTTAAAGAGTACAATGTCATTAACAATGGCTACTTGACTGACACGACAGCATCCACCGCTGAATCTGAATCAACCGACTCTGAAAATTCTACAGCCTCCACTGATGCTACTGAACCCAATATCTCTGCCCCTGTCTCTTCGCTCTCTCTGAAGAATTGTCATGTGAAAAAGAGAAGAAGAAGAAGTTAAGTAGAAGAAAAAGTTAAGTAGAAGAAGAAGTTAAGTAGAAGAAGAAGTTAAGTAGAAGAAGAAGTTAAGAAGAAGAAGAAGAAGAAGAAGAAGAAGAAGTAGTAGAAGAAGTAGAAGAAGTAGAAGAAAGGGTCCGTCATCTTTCACCAATAGAAAAGGCAAGAGAAAGGGAGCCTACAAGTATGTCGAAAAGGAGAGAGCACCCTCCCAAACACTGCAAGGCCACTCAGTGTGCCGTGGATAAAATGGCTGAATAGAATCAAAGGGTTGATGAAGCCTGAGAGGGGTGATCAAAAGTGTTGATTTCTCAGTGTCTCATCTCATCTCAGATTACTATCTCCAAATGCTTTGTGTATCACTGCCAGAAAAAATGGCAAGGAGAGGGTAACACTGTCTCTGAGATAGTAACGAATTTGAAGTTAGATAAGAATCAAAGAAAGACAATGTTCCAAGTTATTGTTGCAACTCATGCGGGTTTTCCATGCTATCACTGCTAAGATTGAAGATGATAGCCAAGAGCAACAGCTGGATGCCAACAATCTGGAGCAAGGATTGAGCTTTTTGAATACGACCATTTTGAATTAAAACATATGCTGTGTCACAGACGCTGTGTCGCATCACTAGCCGCAATCCCATCATGGATCAACCATAACTAATTATGATTGGCCTGTGATCGGAACCGGATATTTCTAGATATTGGTTTATGCATAGAAAATTGTATAATAATATGATTGGCCCATGATCGAATGACATCCTAATGTAATTTGATTGGCCTATGATCTGAAGTCCAACGATGACACAGCAAGATTTTCTAAAAAATACTTCAAATGAGATGCACTCAGGATTGACAATTTCTTAATAATCACAGGTCAGTCACATTATTTGATCGGCCTATGATCTAGTCCGATTACCAGCAGATCATATGACTACAACTCCAACTATTCAATTATGGGTTGATTGACTTAATTTGATCGGACTGTAATCGGCCGATCTGATTATGTAGGTAGCTAAATAGACCTTTTCTACCAAGTAGACATGCTTTTTAATTACATGTATTTTTTGTCCATATGAACTAGTGAACCCTATCTATTCCCAGTAGATCTAAATCATCTACTAGACTTACCTCTACCTGCAGTAGTAGAGGCCAGCTCACTAAGACAGCTAGATTCTCACCCCCTCCCACCAAGAGACACAGCAACAATTTCAATTCCACCATAGCAAACATGAATCCTCGCCGCCTACTCACTCTCATGAATTTGATAAATGAAATTCTTGACATTGCTGGAGCGATAGACTTGTGATAAATCATAGTGATATATTAAAATGCATGGTGTTGTTGATGGGGGATCTGGTGCTACTATTCTGTTTTGTTTTCTGGCATGGTAGGGGTCATTCTTTTTACTTTAAGGAATGATTAATCGATACCATACTAATTCCTATGGTGATCCTATGTTATTGTATCCAGGTAGGATCAACACATTTCATTACTAAGATGGTGAAAAACACAGCACAGCACAATCTAAATCATTAAATATCCTGAGATGCCCACAGTCAGTATTTACTCCTTTCCACCTGGTTTGGTTTAGTATTTTGTTATGATTAAATAACACTAATTACCAAGTAAATCCTATTATTGCATCCAGGTAGGATAAACACATTTTTGACTACAAATTGATAGGTCTACTTTACAAACAAGATGCAGCAAAACTCATGACATAAAACCCCATGATATCCTTTATTACCTTTTGTTGTCCTACTCATCAAATTTGAACCACTTCACTTGTATCCTACCCATGTTGCCATCATCTTTTATGTTCAGAATAAACAGCCAGTCTAAGAGAAATTTTTTCGTGTATGATTAAAACTTTTCCACCAGTACCTGGTCAACTACATGGAGCAACAGGTGGGGAAAGCCAGTGCCTTTCATCACTATGGATTTTCACAGTGAACTAGAGATACAAATAGAGACAAGAAACAGTAATTCAGTAGAGAATTAATTCATAAATAGATATCATGAATTTTTGCACATAATTTTGTCCCTACTATCCTAAAACTTACACTACGGGGCCCAATTTATGCCCCCAAAAAGTATTGCTGGGTCGACACTCCTAGGGTGTGAAGGGGTAGGAACCTTAAAGCCCATATTGGTCTTAATGAAAGCAAGTGTTTCGACTTTGAGTTGGGAGATATTCCAAACAATAACAGATTCTTGTCTTGGCAATGTTCTTAACTTGTGGCAACAGCTGTCAACAACACTCAATATCCTAGATGATTCGACCGATGACAGCTGCCAAAGATTCAAAATTCACAAAAGCTTTCTGCCGGACTTTCTTGCTCTTGGCACTATTCACATGTTCTGGTGATAGTTGAAGGAAAGACTATCAGAAGAGATAACTAGTGATTATTCAAGCCTATCCAATTTTTGTTTCTACCATAGTAATAGTTTCTTATATTATATCAGGCAGATGAATTGAACCTATCAATCTCTTCATCTACATCCTTTTTGTAATTTGCTTCTCAATTCTCAATGTATCGGGATTCTTGACAAGTGCTTTACAGATAGATTTGACTTCATTAGTAGGAACATCAATGGCATTCATTTGGTAGTTCAATTCTTCCACATGTCCCTTAAAGAAACCCATGCACTCCCGGAGAAATATCATACTCTTGGTTGTTCTCCCCAATCAATAAGGTACCTTTCTCTGACACCTCTTTATTGTTTTTTTGTTTTCATACACTCCATTTGATGTGATCTTATTGTCGTTTTCAAGCTTCTTCTGTTTCTTCGTCTCTTCTGCCTTATGTTTCATGTAATTTTCATGACACTCCTTTTTCTATTTCTATCGTTTCCACTTTAATGGCAGATATAGGTATCTTGGCTAGACTTTCTAAACACAACCCCAACTATTAGTACGCTATTATTCTCAACACCTAAATCTCCCACTGTGATGGGTCGTTTGCACGTTGAATTGGCTCCTTGATTTATAAAGGATAGGGATTGACCTATGTTGATCCAAAGCTTCTTGTGCCCTAGGTTTTTTGAAATATGATATTGTCCATTCCTTCTCAAAACTAACAACACTACTGATTTTCTGTGTAATTTTGGGATTGTTATACATTAATTTTAATCATAGTGGCACCATAATTGGGGGTCTGTTTTGTAATTGAGAGAGATGGATTGAATGAATGTATTAGTGGAGGATTAACAGGTTATGATTAACATAGATTAATGCTGTTTGTGTTGATGCGACTAGGATTTGTATGCTTTTGGGGGAGATGGTGACGACAATAACAGATGCTTTGCAATATTTTCACCTAGATGCACGTAAAAATTTGTAAATGGATGATGATATCAATAATTTTCCTCCAAAATATTGCATTCACTGTCAACGACAAAATCATCACTCAAGTGGTTAGTGGTGATGGTTATAGTTAGTTAGTTTATCATCGCTACCACTTAGGGTTTTTGTGTGCCTACATTTGAAGAAGTAAATATTTAATGAACAGGGGTAGTCTTTAGAATCATTTCTGGTGAATTGGGGGATTTTTCCAAGATTGAACAGTCTTGAAGCGTGATAGGGAAGGTTTGCCGAGAACGGGAATCATTTTCACCCGGAGTTTGTTTGTGTTTCGATGTATGGTTTGGATGTTATCTGTGTAAGATGTGTCTTGAACCAGTTTTATGCTTTAAATCACTTAGCAGCATTTTCTTGTAGGTTTTGGATGGTATGTACAGGGATTTTCTCATAGGAGGAATGGGTAGGTGTAGGGCGGTGGAATGTGGTGATGGATTGGGTGTGTGGTTCATAAAATGAAGCAAGGAAATATCTGAGGTTTTGCATTAATTGAAAGTCATTGAAAACATGAAAGTTGGAAGTATGGGATTAGAAAAGGTGGTAAGTGGGACCGAGGTGAATTCTATGGGTCCTTTCTTGGTGCTCGCGCAGCAGGTGGGGAGTGCTGTGGTTGAGAAGGGGGTTTTAGGAGACGATGGCTTGATGATGTGTCATTTTGAGACAAAGGAGGGGCCTGGAGTTGTGGTGACGCGTGTGCGTGGTATTGTTAAAGGGGATGGGGATTTTGAGGGAGATGGTGGTGGTGCTGTTTGCCAAAGGATAGTACTGAAAGGATCTATTGTTGTGAGATCAAAGCTGCTCTGTGGTCTTCATTGACCACTCATGTTGATATTGATTGCGGAATGGGTGGCTTTGACATGCATGGATTGTATGGAATGATTGTTTGTGCTGGAAGGATGGATTGCTGTTCATCTCTGCCCCTTCAGTTGCAGTATTATGGGGCATATGGTAAGTATGGGCCAGAGTCCAAGCAATTGCATCGTAAGAGTGGGGGATGGAGATGTGACGAGTCTTTTCGTGGGGAGGAATACGTGGGGAGTTTTTGGCTTTGCATGGAGTATTTGTTGGTGGGGTAACTGATGGCTTGGAGGAAATAACTGGGGTGGCTATTATCCAAAATGAAGCTGTTTATTTGGGTAAGGTGGCGAGAAGTACCGAGGAAGAGGAGGAGGACAGCAATGTGTCTCCTTTGGTGAGAGTTGTTAGCTCGGACTTTGTGGATGATGTGGATGAGGATGAGGTGGGGGGCTTGGAGGGGTCTACAGACTTCAAGTGATTTAATTGGTGGGGAGTGACCTAGGTGAGGTTCACCACCTCTGGGGGTTTGGAGACAGCCAAACTACTGAACAGAATACGGTCTGATGAAACGAAATATTATGAGGTTAAAACTACGTATTCTGTTGTTTTGAAATTTTGAAAAACCAAGTTTGGAGTCGAGTCAAACCACGCACAAACTGTGCGCCAAAATGTGTGGATACAGAATTGTATCCTCATCTGACCTAGAGTTTGTCTTTGACAAACTCGTAGGCATTGTTGATGAGCTGGAAGTGGACCTTAGCTTCATCGTTGGTGAGTCCAGTTTTATTTGAGTCATGTTTGTCCAGGTAGTAAACTCTGCACTGCTGTTGATATCTAATCTTGGCCTCTCTGCTTCATGAAAAGAGTTTTAATTTCAGGCAAGAAAGTGAGTCTTTCAGAGTGAATCCTACGCTGTTAGGGTCAAAGCTTTCATCAACTGGGCTTGGCGGGTGATCTTAACGATTCTTTCTTGTGCTTTTGTTTCGTTTGGGACGGTTGCTCGATGGGGGCTGTTAATGGTGGTGACCTTGTGCGACGGGAACGGGAGTTGTTGTCACTTTCGTTAGGGCACGGAGATTTTAACCTAACATGAGCCTTCCCTAATTGACAATCTATTAGCCATTCCCATTTATTTTCATCTAAAGCATCATTTATCCAATACCCAAAAGGATCCTTTATTATCAACGTATCCAGCACTTCTTCCAATTGAGTTAGTTGCTGAATTGCTGGTGTACAACGTTTTTAGGCTTTTGACAGTGGATTTATTGTTTGCAGTAAGCAAACCTGCTGCCAGGCGAGTGTTTTTAATCCAGGCCAATAGCAGGAGTTTGGGGAAGTGGTTGGGATCATCTTTTCTGACTGTTTTGCCAATGAAGCTTAAATGTCTGGTGGCAATTAGCTTCCTCGCAAAAAGGTAGGTTACAAAATTTCTCTCCCACTTGTACGTTTGTAATGTGCTCATCCCAGACATCCTGCCATTTGATTCTTAAAATTCTCCTTGCTGAGTGGTGGGGAAATACGTCGAGTTTGTTGAAAGCACTTTCGTTGAGGGCCCAGGCTTCGCAGTCCCAAAGGAGTAGGTTGACTGGGATTGCTAGGAAAAAGACAAATTTGGTTTGGATGGCGATGCAGTCACAGTTCCAAATGTTTGTGGGAGCACCCATGCTCTGGGAGGTGCAACAAATTCATCTATGGATATCAGGCTCGTCCCGCAGGTCATAAGTAATGACAGAGCCTAGATAAGTGAATTCGATGGTTAAGTTGACAAAGCCTCCGTTATCTAGGTTAATTTGTTATGTTATGTGAACAGTGATTTGGAATACCTTTTTCTCACATCTAACTTTCTTGGTTTTCTCATTCTTTTTTAGGGATAAATACTAGGCTTGGCGTTGAATTGGGATCCATGTGGGGTTCACTCATTAACGCTTTTGGAGGAGCAAAAAAGGCAGGTTCTGGGAAGTAGACGCATTCCGTTTTGCTTTTGGTGTTCTCTGATCCAACGTGTACTATTAGTCCAAAGAAGGCAAAGTACTTAATTATGAGATTGAGGCCGTGGATAAGTCGGTCTCTCAATTTGAATACGAAGGCTCCGTCATTGATGTACAGTACCTCAATTATGCTAAGTGGAACCTGATACAAATTTGCTAGGGACTTGACCAGTGAGTACTCCTTTGCGCAAATTTTCGGTTTTGACTCTACGACACACAGCTTTCTCCATTCCATTTTTTAGCCATTCTGCTTCTAATGATTCGGATACTGCAGACATTAAGAAGAGGACAGGTCAAAGATTGTCTCCTTGTCTCACACCGCTGGTTTGTGGGGTGTTTTTTCTGTCCATTGGTGCTGATGGATACTGAGAGGTTAGTGTACAATTTTTACAACTTGGCACAGTTTATGGGGGGCTCCATATTTTTCTTACAGACTGATAAGCAGATCATGATTCATGATTACCCTAATTGGGCTAGAAAATGTTACCAACTTGGAATGTAGGTACCTTTTCTAGACCAGTTTTAAATGTATGTAAGTTAACGTGGGTCTGTTCATTTTCAAAAACACGTTGGCGCGCCTACTAAATTTTAGCCGGCTGTCCCCCGTTTTAGGATATGGGCCCAACTTTTGAATAGCGAAAGCAACAAGACATATGTTACTGATTCCTATGTATGTGTCACTAACAGACCGTAGAAACGTACGGAGTACTTATTCACCATTGAATGTAGGTATGTTTTTGAGACCAGATCGGAGATGTGGGTATTTTATCAAAAGGTGAGTATGTTTTCTAGCCCAATTAGGGTAGTTGTATCGTAGGCTTTAACAAGATCAATGAAAGCAACAAAGGAAGTCAAGTTGTTCTGGCATCGAAGGTGTAGAAGTGTTTTGAGAGTGAAGTTGCCGTCTTGGCATCCTACGAGTGATGTTGCTCCAAACTGGGTCTTTGGGCAGTGTTTGTTGCGTAAAACGTGCGCTCTATTGGTAAGGATGCAGCTTAGTACCTTCAAGCAGATGTTCATTAAATTGGTGCATCTCCATTTATTGAGGTCTTGGATGTCTCCTTTTTTGGGACTAGGGCTCCGATGCCTTTGTGCCATTCATCATAATCTTCTTCGTCGTTCTATAGAAAGGTTGTGATTATCCAGCCGTTTGAGGGTTTTGGCTACTACTCCATTGGCTCCAGGGGCTTTACCTTCTTTAATTTTTGCAATAGCAGCATTGAATTTGGTCCATGTGGGTGAGTCTGCTTGAGAGTAGTCAGTCTCTCATTGCTTGATGAAGCCAAGTGCATTAGGATTGATTGGGTTTTTGGAATTGAAGACGGAGAAGAAATGCTTCTCGATTATTTTTATATTTTCCTGTGGAGTTGCCGCCAGTTCACCTTTGTCGTTTTTGAAACTCAAGATTTTTGGTATAGTGTGATGGCCTTTTACTCCGTCTCAAATTTGGAAGAGGGCATCCCATACTTCTTTTGGGGAGATGATGCTCATTTGTTAGGCCTGGACTCCTATTTGGGTAAAGGGTAAACCAATTATGTTTTTCAATTTCGATTCAGTATTTGATCTCTGTTGTTGCATCATTTAGGAGGAGTTTAGTGCTGGACATCTCCTCATCGGTACTGGTGTTTCTTAGCTTGTTGAGTAAAAAAGACTTCTGTTCAACCAATGGTTGCATGCTTTCTTTATCGGATTCAAACCAACCAGCTCTACTGTTTTAGGATCCGGGGCAACTTTCCCACCCGCTTCCCATAATAGTTTGCATGAACTCCAAATAGGGGGTGTTTAGATCACAATTCTCTTTAATGATGTCATTGTACTGTTTGTTGAAAGCTTTCAAGTCTTTTATGGCTTTCCAGTCGATTTCACTCAACGTTAGAGTGTTTAATGACTTAAACTTAATTGAGGTTAGGCAGAGGGTGAGTTTGATTTCAGAGTGATTGCTTACGGCTCCTTTGTTCCATACTTTATAATCTCTTACTTGCTTTGCTACCTTGTCACAGATACACCATGAGTCCAGTGTTAGTTGGAGAGGTGGGTTATGGGCTTGTTGGATGTTTGACACATAATTAGGGTGTTCAAAGTAGGTTGTCAACTCTCGAAGGTTATGTATGTTGTTGTAAGAAATTGAGGGCCCAAGAACCTTTGCTAATGCAATTTGCGATTGTTTAGACCAAAAGGGCTGAGAGTTCCTTTTAGTAGGCTACCGTCTTCTGCTGTACAAATTCTGAAATAGGCATTTAGGTCGTGGCCTATTAATTTGATAAAGGAGTCTGGGACATTGGATAATAATGCAGATGCAATGTCATTGAATGGCTTGTAGTCTGATTTTTCCCATACGTGGTATATCGAGGCTAGGAAGATTTTCATATGCTTGTTTTTAATGGGTTTACCTTTGGGGTTGATTGACGTGAAGATAAAGGGATGCCAGTGAATCTGCTGGCAAATGGAGAAGATTGATTAGTTGTTATGGGTTCCGGGGATCCGGCTTTTTTTGTAGGCTTTGGCAAACAGGGGAGATAGTACAATTGCAACGCCTCGTCTGAGTCTTCCTTCTGTTTATGACAAGGGGTGATTGATTTCCAATGTTCAGTACTTTGGCTGTGATGTAAAATTAAGTTTCCTCTGATCTCCTTAATGTAATCATTACTATCCCATGTTTCTTGAAAACAAGCAGCTCCTGTGAATTCCTTTATCATTAGCTCTATGACAGATTCAATTTTGGTACTGGATTTCCAACCACCAATATTTTGGTCTAAGACTATTTGTTCATTTATAATGTAACCCTTCATAGGATCATTGCGCCTATATACATTATCTTCATTCACTTTAGGTTGGTATGGGCAGTGGCAAGTTGCTTCTGTACCAGTGAGTTCAGATGAGAAAGTAGATTTGAAGTTATCCAGGTCGGGAAAATAGACTGGTTGGGATAACTCATTGATTGAGTTATTTGAGGTTGGAGTTTCGAGACTACTTTCATTGAAATATAGTATATGAACATGAATTATGGATGAATGGAGTCGACAGAATGGGGGGTATTTCAAGGAGATGGGTGTTGTGGGTTTGCTTTTGGACCATATTGGGTGCAGTAGGGGTGTACTGGTGGTGGGGAGAAAGTGGTAAGGTTGAATCCCATTGATTAGAGAGAGGGGCTGTGGTTTCATGGTTGGGTGTTTCAACTCAACATAAAAATCATTGGGGGGGTAAGGGACAGGGTTAGAAATAAGTAACACTTACATTTCTAAGTAAAAGTAAATCAAATTGACCATAAGTAAAGTAAAAGTATGAGTAATCAAATTTCAACTTCCTTATAAGTATAAGTAAATGGACATGTAAGTAAACTTTACTTACATTTACTTAGGCATTTACTTATGTTCACTTACGCTTTTCACACGGCTCAGGGGACAGTGATTATTATTGTAGCGGTGAGTTGAGGTTGACAGTGCAGGATGGTGCCATGGGGTAACTGTGGGTTGGGGATGACTTTGGGGTGGTGGCGGTAATGACGTTGTGATGCTTGATGGGTGATGGCTGACCATCTAAATCTGAGTAAAACTAAGTACTATAGTTGAAAATGCAAGTAAAACTAAGTAAATGGTATATTTTTTAGAGAAAATATCTAAGTTAAGTATAAGTATAAGTAAATAGAGAAAAAGTGTAAGTATAAGTAAAGAAAAATGGTTTACTTAGCTTACTTTTACTCATTTTTACTTACTTAATAGCCCTTTACTCATTTCTAACCCTGGTAAGGGCGTCAATTTCAGGAGGGGAAGTATTGGCTGGGATACTTTGCTTTCTGGGTTGTGGGGGAAACTGGGCCTTTTGCACATAAGAGCATTAACACACAGTGAGAGATTACATTCCGATAATTGGCTCGTTTGTGTGGCTTGATGATACATGGGTGGTACGATTGTTTAGTCATTGTTAGTAAGGGGGGAGGGGTATTCCATTCGATGAATTAGACCGTTGATGCATTTTCGTACTAATTCCTACATTGGATTTGAAAAATACTTGGTTAATTGTTGGCCTGACCATGATCGAAAGTGTCGATTGAAATGGGCGATCACCAGAATGCCCCCGATGATGATACTATTGGAACTACTCTCTTTTCTTGTTTGCTGTCTGTGTGTGTATTGCCACAGCCGATGTTGCGGAAGAGTCCGGGGGCTCTGTTATCACAATAACACTATGGTTTGCCAGTATGTTGGTTAAGTCTTTTTCTACTGATTCTTCTGTTGTTTCAAACAAGAACTTCAAGGTGAATGAATGGGGTGATTGCTGCATGTGTGATTGTTCAAGGATCTAATACCCATCATGCGGCCGTTCACACTATAAAAAGACTTAATCCAAGAGGAATGTGTTTGAACTGCATTTTTATCACACCCCAGGCTTCACTCAAGCAGCTGGCAACCAAGGCAGCAAGGAAACAGGACCTCATCACAGGCGACATCAAAAAACCTCTCCACTGGTGTTATTTTTGCCAATGTCAAGGTTTGTCAGGAGGGTACTACTCGATGATCATCCCAGATATTCTCTGACTAAGAGCTCAGGCCAAAACGTATCAAGCTGCTCTAGTGGAAGCTGAGACCTATATGGTTGATCTTCTCAAGGATTCTAAGCTTTGTGCTATTCATGCAAACATGGTAACCGTAATGTCCAGAGATATCCTTCTGGTTTGAAAAGTCCATAGTGTGTCATGAGCGGTTGAACAGGGCAAAAGGGGGTGAGGTGTAGAAGATTGTCAGTATAGTATGTTAGGTGGACAGGAAAAGAGTGTGCGAAGACTAGCAGAATGTGTGAACCAGTGGTTGTAAGGGATATGTCGGGAGAAGGTTTCAATTGAGATTAATAATCTAGACTTGCAAATTACTAGGGCATGTAATAGTCTTTATTTTCTGTTTACAGGTGATCTATATATTTGTTAGCCCTTCTAAATTGGGGCATGTCCAAGGAATCAGCAACAATAACAAACATCTTTCGTGGTGCTGATGACCACACCCTCACAATCAAATACCATTTTCTGCCAAACTTGGGCACATCATCATTCTGAAATCATGAGATGTTGACAATTTCATCACCATTCTTCTTGTCCCTCTTTGACCCATAGTTATCAAGAACCTTTCTGTTAAGTGTTTTGGTGGTCGAATCTCCGAAATTCATAAATTTGATTCTGGGACAGACCTTCTCAAAAGTCCCGTGAGAGATGTCACCATTTTTGTAGATGGCCGCATTCTTTCTCAAGAGATTTGAGAGATACAATTATGCCCAGCGTCAACCTATGTACACTTCATTGTGAATATCTTGTCATATTTTTGGAACATTTTGATTATTACAATTACAAAGAAAAGACAACCACCACATTTTTAAAGTAACAGCAGAAAAGGGGGATGAATGGAATTAAAAATAGCTGAGACAATTAGATGCACTCATGGATTTTTGAAAAGGGGAAGTGATGTGATAACGTTGGAAGTGAAGGAACTTGAGAACAAAGAGAACAAGGAATATGTTATTGAATCATGGGAGTCTCTTGAACTCTTAAAAAGTAGAGAAACATCTTTACTTTGACGAAAACAGTGTTATTATTGTGTGCAATCATTGTAAATTTGTTGAGAATACAGAGATGGAAGATTATGATGGAGAGAATTTTGTTTGTTTCTGCCATATGCCGTTTGTTGGGATGGCCATACGGACGGAGTAAATGTAGAAAGTAAACTAAAACGGAGTTGCTTTCGTACTTGAGTAAAACGAATTAATTATATTAATTGTATTGTAAGCATTAAAACGCTGTAGCCAACAACCATGCATACTGCTATGGGGGGTAACGCTAGTTAAATGACACTAAGTAAAAAAAATCTACTTTTGGCTAATACTCAACTATGTTGTTGAGCTAGTTCTCGTGACTAGGATTTCATAGAGGGAATCGATTTTGCACATGTCCTTCATGTACTTTTAGGACCCGGATTTTCCGTGAATTTCATTTTCTCAACTCATTAATTTAAAAAATGGGAATTCTCGCTTTTCACAGTGCCCCCTGCATCATGAATTCGACTCGCTCCTGCACCTTGCGGCTGTCACGGCCTCGAACGACGGCAATAACGCGGCTATCGGAACCAGACCTCGTTCATTGGTAAGTAGAGACACTTTAGTGCGTATCTGAAACCTTATCGTGGTTGAAATCCGTCGAGATTGTGTCCATATCAATTCAATAAACAATTCAAAAAGGATTTCACTTCTCAATTGTCGTGATCTGTTTTCTATCACAGTTAGGCAATGGAATGCGGCTTCGGGCCTCAGGAGGCCAAACGACAAAGGACGCCCTCCATTAAAGCGGCTCGTTGCAATGGATGAGACGTTTCTTCATTAGAATAACAATGTTGCGATCTGCAGAAAATTTTTCCATTCATCTGCCAAGATGGTAGCCGGAACTGAACGGTCCTCGGCCGAATCATCCCCATTTTATAGTTCCAAGACCCAAGACCCGCTAAATCAGTTTTGACAAACGGAAGAAGAAGGTGCTCAAGCAAGCCGTTTGTAATGTGAGTGTTGATTTCGATTGTTATTCATTAATATTGATTGAAGAAAGGGTTTAATCTAACCCGTGGTTCACTTTAATCTAACCCGGGGTTCACTTCTTGACTTGCTCTCTTCATTTACGGAATAGACAAAAAGATCAAGGCTATCGCTAGAAGGAGGTCGACTAGTTTCGGTGATGCAAGGGGGAGCATAATATCAAACAAGGGGTTTCTGCAATTGAGATGAAGAATTGATTTGATGAGGTTGATGCATTTGGTGAATCTTTGGGTTTTATATGAGTACAAGCAACCGAGAACGCTTACAGAGTGCAGGTGAGGGTAGAACGCTTTACGAACAAGATTACTTCACGAGGTGCAGGTGGAGAAACTACTGGCCGAATCTTGGAACTTGAGGTGTCCCTTATTGAATTGTTTATGTTAGTGGTTAAAATAATACCCGTTCTTTGAATCCTCTCGAAATGATTGTACGGATAGCACAATCGCAATAGAGTACCCTATTGTTGCACGTAAAAACTGCGACGCCACTGGAAGCAACAACATTGTTGTGCTCAAAACAATCACATGCTTACACCTTGTCTAACTCTTCACAACTCTTTTGAATGTTGTTGAGAAACCGATGTGCTCCGCTGGTACATATACGCAAGACCCCCATTGCTCCGCCAAAGGAGATCACGGTCGATTTACTTCTGTCGACACCAGCGTACCCTCTGGTGCAACCCAGCATGAATCATTCAACTGTACAATGGTTTTGAGGCAAAGCATTTTCATTTGGCGCATGTGACTGTTTCACTTCGTCACCAAAGCGAAACTTCACGTGGTCAATCACCCAAAACAAAAGTAATTTGGTGAAAGTCATGGCTCATGGTGGATTGATCATCAAAATGGCTTTGTGGTGGTTGTTTGCACCCAAGCTGCGGCATATTAAGCTCGGCTTCAGTCCGACGCTTGTCAAATCGCCGGCGAGAGCATGCAAAAATAGAATTTGCAAAGAACATCGATTTGACGCACTTCTACTCCTCAAACTACTTAACCCTCGTAGAGATCTCTTGTCGACTCACATTCGAACAAAAGTCTACGAGGGTTAAGCGGTCTGTGGTCGGTGGATCAAGGGAATCACCGTCGAACCCAGATGACGCATTTTTAAAAATGACGCGTAACTCGATAAGTAAACAAGATACGACCATAAACAGGGGGTGTCCGAGAAACTGCAAGAGACGCTCTTTTCAATGGTGGTCTCAGATCGAGCGGGAGACAGACAGAACAAGGAGATAAAGAGCTCTCAAAAAGAGTATTTTATTTAATTAAATTCTATTTTATCTAGCGTTACCCCCCATAGCTGCAAATTAGGACAACGATGTCAATAACAATAACAGTAACCACAATGACCACTGCTGTGACCGCCTTAGCAGCCTCTGCACTTCAGCCGGTGCAATAGCATCACCACTGACAATGACCGCGCTATAACTTCAGGAGCACGAAGCATGAACTTATCATGAACAAAAACAACAGCACCACCATTGCTGGAATCATCACAGCAGCAACTATTACTCTGATGATGATGGATGGTCCATCTGATTGGAATTGGGAGGATAATCCTCCAACGATGCAACATCAGCTCAGATAATCTGTTTGTTAAAGAATAATTTTTAAATTTGTCGTTATTTCTTCACTTTCGCTTCAATGTCGTTGTGGCCTTGATGAACATAAGGCCAGCAGAAATTACGTTAAGGTTTACTACCTCTGATGGAATCAAGCAATTGATAAGTGAAAATGTTAACAGGCTCTTGAACATTGTTCTCTTTTAGCTCACACTGTTTACCTTGGACAGTAAACAACTATTGAGGTCAAAGTTAAGCAAAACAATAGGGTTAAAGTCAAATTCTGTGGTGTCGATTTGCTAGATTTATCCTACTTGTATTACAATTGCCTTTAAGATGAATCTATATATCATCCAGCTAGTATCCAAAAGATAGTTTGGGCCTTTACTTGTCATACATGGCCAATGGCCATCTCATTGCAACCCCATTGATAGCAAGGCATATACCA
>JALLAY010000072.1:0-23653 GCA_036939635.1 Cyclotella baltica | reverse complement strand
TATGCTAACTACCTTTTAGCTTAATATTTTTACAGGTTTCTAGCTTACGACATGCTCGTACCATGGCCACGGAAGTCATTGGCGACCGTGGTGGGGGGTCGGGGTCGCCATGGTTAATAAGATATGAAGGAAGTGAGAGGCTCATCATGGGATGGTGTTGGTCTTTTGGTTGAAACTGCAAACAAATCAGAGCTAGCATGCTTTGTTGGTTGATCATAACGAGGTGCAGCCGTATCCAGTATCCAGGACCGAAGCCGAGGGAACTGTGTGGTGAGCTTCAGAGATAACATGGGAGAAGCCAGGAGGTGAAGGCGGTGGTGGTGGGGGGTCTGGATCATGGTTGATAAGAAATGGTGATGAAGTGAGGGTTCGTCATGGTGGTAGTTATTAGTGTGTTGAGTTGAGGGCGTCCCTCTAGATAGAGTGGATGGATTGTTCTTCACGCAAATGGGCATAATCTGTGCTTCCAGGGCGCCCTTGCTGTCCACGCTCTAGAGGGCACATTTCTCTTCCACTTTATCCGCCATTGCTATCGCCTTCTAAACCGACGAGCCACACGCCACACGTCACACGTCCCGTTTCCATCAGCAGACAATAACGCCAACACCAACAACAGGCACCAACCAATGTATTTGCTGGTTAATGAGGCCATTCTATAATGACGAATAATTGCAATAAGAATGAAAAGAAAAATGTCACTTTATCAAGTGATGTAAATGCATCACATTTGCCCGAAACTTCCACAACCAAATTCCGACCCACTAATCAAAACATCGTTCGTGATATCATCATTATTTTTATACCAATGATCTTTCTGTATAAATTATCGACCCATCCGATGATAGCATCGATTGGATATGTCGATCCAAATGCTCCAAGGACCATGTCACACGAAGAAGTTCTTGCAGGCATCATTAGAAATATGGCATTGGAGAAGTACAAAGAGAGATATAGAAAAAAGAAACAATTCCTCGAATTAGTGGAACCTCAAAAGTGCTGGGATTACACTGCGAAAATAAAAGCAGCTGAAGAAAAGGTTGCCAAAAGCAGTGTACTGAACTCGAAAAAGCGATCAAAAAAGAAACAGCGCTCGGAAATTAAAAGGGGTACGAAAAAGCAAGGGGCGATTAAGAAAAATAGACAATTGAATCGCAAAGGAGGCTTTCCCTCTGCAGACTCAAATCCATCATCTGCACCTTGGATCATGATGGCATTTAACCCCTCTACAACAAGTCAAAGCAGAAAAGGAGCAGAGAAGAATACGGTTGAATTAATGCCTAGACAAAAAACTAAGAAGAAGAAGAAATTGTCATTCAAACGTTAGGATAGCTCGCAATACTTCCGTTGGTTACATGTAAAATTTATTCAGAGATAAAAGTCAAAATTAGAATAAAGGTAGAATGATATTTCACATTTATGAGACTTCTATGATGAAAGATCGCATTATTATTCATTAAGTTCATTGTGGGTTTTCTGATATGCTCCAATCCAATTGATATCCATATCAGTTGGGTTCAGTGACCATTGCATATTTACAAACGGTGGCCTAAGAACCATACCACTGAGAGCAATTTGTTTCATTGAATTGTCTCTGCAAATTATCATTTCAATTTCTTTGGGGCTGAAGAATTGTTTCCAATTGTGAGTTCCTATAGGAACTTTTCCAGTTATGTACTCAGCAGCAACAATGGCCAACCCATATGATTTTATTGTGCGGTTGATTGTGGACACAAACAGTATACCATTTGGTTTAAGTAATGATGTGGCAGCTTTGAGCAAGGACGGAGGATTAGGCACGTGCTCCACTATTTCTAATGCTGTGATGATGTCAAATTGCTCGCGAGGAATTTCGCCAGAATGCTGTTCTGATTGCCAGTTCACAGCAAATTCTTCAATTGTCGACCCCCCAAAATATTTGATATTTGTATTTCCACCATCATGATTACTCATTTTGCTGTTATTTTTGTCAATGGAGGTAGTGTGATTTGATGCATGAAAGGAATGGACTCTCGCAACATCCACCACCTTAGATGATGCATCAACCCCAACAACAAGTGATGCCCCTAACCGCGACAGAGACTCAGTGAGTAAACCTCCCCCGCATCCAATGTCTAGTACTTTTTTATTATGCAGTACCAAATGCTCTGTTTCTCCATTGGATGCATCACTCTCAACGTGATGCGCCTGAACACTGTTGACAACATCTCGGATAAATTTCACTCTGACTGGATTCATACTAACCAGAGGGTTCGATCTAGAATCCCACCAATGAGATGCGAAAGAAGAAAACTTATTGACCTCACTGCTACTGGCATTGATTTTGGCGGATTTTTTATCGCTGCCGCTTACATTGTTGTCGATGGTGTTAGATGACAATGATGCTTGTGAAAACGAGGACGAGACCGATTTCGCACGGCCGCGTAGCGTCAAATAGTTAAAACGAACGGTCGGTCTAGCTCGAGCAGATGCGAGAAGAGCCACCATGTTGAGATATAAGTTATAGGCAGACGATGTTACTGTTGTTGACTCTGCCGACTCATCGCCTCATCGCCTCATGCCTCATCGATCATCGCTTCTTTATTTCGTTTGTGTTTCTTGTCTGTGCCTGTGCCAGTTATGTACTTATTACCGGTCGCCGATATCATAGAACTTTTCTATGATGTATCTTACCTATAAAAATATGTTGTATGTCATTTATTTATCCTTAAGTCTTTAACCTACGGAAAGGTCATGCTTCGATTGGCAAAAGCAAGAGAAGTACGAAAATTTTCGCTAAGACATTTTCACGTCGCATTGGTTTTGCAGGGTCCTCAAGCTACTCAACAGACAGTGTGCTGAAGCCGTCGAATTGACGACTGAAGCATTGTATTGCAGCGATAATAATGACGCAACAAATGTAACTATTGATGTGAAAATGAACTGTGTTTTATTCGTTTTATTCTATTGCTATTGTCTGCCGCTTCAAAATGCTCTTCAAACGTGATTATCCCAATGTGATTACTATTCCTTCGATGTTGTTTAATGCTAACTTTAACTCACCTCACAGTGCTCCTTTCAAAATGCCAGCCTCCCCGCCATGACCTGTGATTTCCATTGCATGCATTGGGAGGAGGAACTCAAGACAAAAAAACTAATAAATTGCAACATCTCTATCGCCCCCCATAGCCACATTGGTTCTTTGTTAAAAAAGGTGAGTACAATTAATACACAAACAGAAAAAACACATTCAATGTACATACACTCACGTATTCAAAGCAGTCTAATCGCATGTTCGATCATGCCTTTTCTCTTACGTAACCCGCTTTTTTCATAATCTACCCCGCAGCAGCATGAGTCATGAAAAAGGTAGAAACATACGGTAATTTGCACGTGGAATGATGTAAATAATTTTTAGAGTCTGTCTCACCTTTGTATTTCGTTTGATTTCGTCGCTCCGGGGGAAGATGAAATCGGTTCGGGACAAAATTTATCCTCAACCAAACTTTCCTCTCTAAATAACGTCCACGAAGCGCAATCGAAATTGAATCTTTTTAGCGGTGGCGTGGACATGGATGTGAT
The DNA here is from genome assembly GCA_036939635.1 of Cyclotella baltica. Classification (NCBI taxonomy): domain Eukaryota; phylum Bacillariophyta; class Thalassiosirophyceae; order Thalassiosirales; family Thalassiosiraceae; genus Cyclotella; species Cyclotella baltica. The sequence continues at coordinate 20,095 of JALLAY010000072.1, read as the reverse complement.
TGCCTATCTATTGGGTGTGTGTTAGGCCCTTGGCGTAGTTGTGCATCAGTTGTGACGAGAACTGGATACTGTTCCATGGATCGAAATCAGTATGAAGTTTCATTTGTCATGTGTTTCTTGCTGGTTAATTGAGACAAAGAATAAATTAGCAACAAATAGAACATATTTATTTTCATCTTGCAATAAACAATTACTTACGCCTTGCCTCTCCAACATTCTCATTGCGGACGTCCCCTTCCTCCCCTCAAACCAATTGTTGCCACTTACGTCTCAGCGGCCGTGCGATGAGGTGCCTCTTGCCTGCACCCCCCATCTCCTCGTGCTGCTGCGGGCGTGGATGAGGGCCATAATTGGATGCATCGATGCTAACAGGGGTATCGATGGTTGCGACGATGCGATAAAAGGCAAGAGACAGCGGCCGATTCTTCTCATGGTTCATTCATTTGCGGCGGTTCGTGTGTGGTTTATTCGGATCAACGGATGGAAATGAACGGAATGAAGAACCCTTTTTACGGGTAGAAAAGTGATCAGAAAGAGGCCGAAAACGTCATAGAAATTTTCTATGATAAATCCGCAGTCCCAGCGAAATTAGCGATCTTCTAGAAGATTCTCTAGAAGACTACCTTAGTGTGGACGTTCAAAATCATAGAATTTTTCTATGATGCACGTTCCATATTGAAAATGGATTAACAAGACTAAAGTATTTATGTTAATAATCTTGACTAATCAGATTATTTTTAGAAAAAAGTCAAATTTGGTCCAACACATTAATTCAATCGATGGGCCAATACTGGGAGTACGGAGGAGCTGTTGTGGATGTAAATGAAAAAGGATAATCTATTGGCAGATTTGAATCCACATTATTTGCCGATCCAGTAGCCTCATGGATTCTAGAAAACGTGAAGGATCTGATGGAAAAAACTATTTCCGACGGCCTCTACAGAGACGACGGACTTTTACTATCCAACAAAATCTAGTAGACAGAAGAAGTAATCACTTGGTGGAAATGATTCCAGGCAAGAGTGAATTAACTTACCGAGTTAGAACATCTTCAATTTACAGTTGACATTTGGAACCCAGATGCCAATCCAATCTATATTGTTCCTAAGCAATACGCTAAAAACCTACTTGGAAGTCATGCTCTTCTGGAGTATGCAACTTCTTCAATTTCAAGTCCACTTGAAGACGAATCAGCAACTAAAGTACTTGAACAAGGGCAGTGCGCACACCAACGCGTGATTCAAATTGATAACCAGTGGAGTTCTGGGAAGATTGTTTATCCTCACTTCTGAATCTCAAGAAACAGGGACAAGCCACTTAACGAGCTCTATCTGAGCCATACGAAAGCTCTAGAAAAAGCAGGACTCTCCACCCCAAAAGTCTACCTCACCCTAAAAAATATTGATAACCATCAAACTCACCAGATGAAATGCGCTCTGCGAAAGAAAAGAGAGACCGAGACAGAAGCAGATCAGTCTTCTTCTGCATCGGCCAAAGCGTGATCTGGGGTGCACCCATCAGTGTAAGACTTAGGAGACTACATGAGAAACATGGCCTCTCTTGGTTGGGCAACGTTATGTCCTACCATAAATTTTTAATCCTTGACCAGAAACTCAACAACGATCTGATGACAAAGGTAATGATCAGCATTCATGATGACAAGAAAGGAAACAAAGAATGCAACTGTTATAAGCTCAATCTTCTCCCCAACAGTACTTGCTTTTACAACGGTGACTGCAGGAAAAGCATGCTCGGCTACAACCTTGAATGCACCATCTGCAACAAGCATTACATATGCAGGACACACGCTTATTTAAAGAAGAGGACAGCGCAGCACATTGGAGATATTTGGAAGGTGATAGAAAGTGGAAGGAAGAACTACGGTGAAAACTGGAAAGGGTCAGGTAGGAACAAGGGTGCAGATGCTNTTCAAATGATCGTGTCGGTTGCTATACCACTCGGCCACAGTCGACTGTGGCCGAGTGGTATAGCAACCGACACGATCATTTGAAATGGCTCGGAATCTTCGGAGTCGACAAATTCCAGCTCGGGAGGGTGGTGATGGGGTTTCTTAGATGAAGCCAGCTGAGGGTATATTTTACTTTCAATAGCACCACTTAGCTAACATTACTTCTCCCTCATCCTCACTACGCAGGGTTTACAACAAATTAGCTATTCAGTTGAACTAATATTAAGTGTGTGTTGTATTGTAGATGTCAAGAAACAGAGTGTGCCAATCTGAGACCAGAGTCTGACAAGCAACAGAAAAACAAAACTCAATCCCGACATATAGGATAAACAAATATTTCTCTTGGAAAAACTTCTACATCAACTTGACAAAATTTCCGAAGGTTTTCCATTACATTTAAGAGAATTGAAACAAACTTGATACGGGCATAATTTTTGGATGTGAGGCTAGTACTCAGAAGCCCTTGGCAGATTTGGCAGAACGACCAGTAGGAGAAGCAGTGTTTTTCGCGCTCTTGGAAACTTTCGAAGATTTGGATGCGACAGGGTGTGGGGTAGCCGGAGCACGAGAAACAGGAGATGGAGTCACAGGAGACTGAGTAGTAGAGTCATTCTAAATGATTTATCAATGTAAGAGAATTGTTTTAGAGAATAGGGGAAGAATAATCAAAGAACTGTAAATCGCTGATTAACTCACAATGATGTATTCCCAGCAAACAGGATTTCCCGTAGTTACAATGGCCTGAAAGATGGGTGAAAGTCCAGGAGCATCAACCCAAAGAATAGCAGGTGGATTGTATACTGGGACTGGGGATGGGACATTGTTATCAAAGAGGCATTCACAGGTAGTTGAAGTGGCTTTTTGCTCTACAACCATTCCCACCAAATCAGGCGTCTCGTTTTGCATACACCAGGCATTGCATGAAGATGCAGTCGAAGTGGCTGGTAGTTCTGTAACTATTTTAGAAAAAGAGTCTCCATTCGCATCCGCACAATACCCCTGACCGACAAGCTGCAACCCATCAATTGATACAGGAGGTTGGGTAACTATTAAAATAATAGAAGAAGGGTTAGAGAAATATGAACAAAGCCCTGTCTGCATGAATGAAACATTTCTCACCTGGAGCCATAGAAACAGGTGACGGAGTGGAAGGGGCGACACTTGGGCTGGTACTTGGCAAAATTGATGGTAGATTGACGCAACAACCATCAAGGCAGTGGGAGAATCCGACAGAAGTACAGTCCGGGTCTGGGTTAAGGCAAAAGTGGCCTGAAGCACAAATAGTGCGAGTAGGGGCAGGGGAAGGAGCAACTGTTGGTAGATTGGCGCAACAACCGTCAACGCAGTGGGAGAATCCGAAAGGAATACAGTCAGGGTCCGGGAGAAGGCAGTCGTAACCTGAAGCACAAGCAGTGGGAGACTTGGTTGTAGGAGCATTTGTTGTAGGAGCAACAGTGACAGGTGCTGTTGATACTGGAGCTTCGGTTGGGCTCGTAGAAGGTGATGCAGTCGGAGATGGGCTTGGAGCAAAGGTGGCAGACTTGAAAACGTAACACCTAGAGAGACATTTTTGAAAATATATTATTGTCAAGTGTCATGCTGTTCTGATAATTCTGACACAATAATTACCTATAGTTTGACTTGGGAAAGATTGAAGCAATTGGACCAGTACCGTCTGCAATATAGGTACCAGCGATGTCAGGGACATAGGATGGGATTGGTGAAGGGAGACCTCCAGAGAAAAGGCAGTCACTGTAAAACATTAATGAAATGGTGTCAGTACAGTGAAAGCGTTATCTTCGATATTGTACCATTTGAAACATACCACTGACGCTTAGTGTTCGCAGCATCGGCATTTGTAATCTCCAGTCCCACAAAATTAGCTATCAAATGATTGCCGTTCTGTGAGCAATACGCTGAACAGACCTCCGCATCCTCTTCGGTATTGGTCAAAAGGCCTACAACTGAAGTAATGGAACTATATCTTTTACCACCATTGGATGCGCAGTTGCCGTTACCCAGCTTCGTAAAAAGGGCTAATCTATTTGAGGTAGGAGACATGGTAGGCGTGTTCGTAGGATGCACACTTGGGCTGGTACTTGGCGAAGTTGTTGGTGAACTAGAAGGACTCGAACTGGGGTTAGCTGTTGTAGGAGATAAGGTTGGGGCAAATGTGGCAGACTTGTATACGTAGCACCTGGAGAGAGACAAAGGTAAAAAGCATGTTTCGTCAGATTACTTCTATGTACTTCACTGGATTGTGACATCATTGCAATCACCTGAAGTCCGTTTGCGTGTCGACAGAGGCAATTGGTCCAGTACCAAAAGAATTTGACACACTAACGATGTCAGGGACATACACTGGTAACGGTGAGGGGTAACTGCCTGAGAAATAGCAATTACTGGAACAATCATAGTATTTTGTTAGAAACAAGAATGAAAAGTTTCTTCATATCGAAAATTTCACTCACCACTGAAGGGGGGATGGTAGGGGGTTAACAGCAGGTAAAACCGCAAATCCAACAAAGTTGGATATCAAATGATTATCATTCTGAGAGCAGTAGCCACTGCAGCTTTGAGCATCTAGACTGGAGTTAGTAAACTGCCCAATGTTAGGGTTAATCACTACTGAATAATCCTTTTTATTCCTGTCAAGACAATCACCGTTGCCTAGGAATACGAAGAGATCCATCCTATCAGAAGTAGGTGACATGGTAGGCACAGTACTCGGAGAAAAAGTAGGGCTTGAGCTGGGCGCGGGAGTGGGTGAGCTAGAAGGACTAATAGTGGGACTAAGAGTAGGTGAAGTAGACGGACTTGTAGATGGAGATAGAGTGGTTGGTGAGACCGATGGAGAAGTGGTGGGAGACAAGGACGCAGTGGGGGGTGTACTGGGTGAAACAGTTGGAGATGGAGTTGGGGCAAATGTAGCTGACTTTAAGCTGTCATGCGCCAACATTGAAAGGGTTAATGGATCAGTGTCATCGAGACCGAATAAATAGGTTTACATGGTTCAAGCTCACCTATAACAGGTGCCAATAGAACCTCCTACAGACGCAACAGGTCCGTCACCTGATCCAGAAATCGTATTTGTATACTAAAAAACCAAAATGATGAATTAGCAAAAGCTCCAACATAAGATGGCGCAAGACAGTGTTTTTCTTACGGGTGGATTCAGATTAGGAGATTGATTCAAAATCCCACCAGAGTACAGACAGAAACATAGTGCATTCCCGGAACTATTCTCAACAGAAAAACCAACTGATTCGGGGCGTAGATCTTGTGCACACCTAAGGCATTCTTATAGATAAGCTTATCAACCAGAAAGTAAAATAATTTCAAAAGATATTGACCTACCAGTTTGCGCATATCTGCCTTGAATAATGTTCAGAATAATAAGGACCAAAGTCCCTGAGATACGAGTAGTAAGTTCTACCCATGCTATCCGAACAATAACCTGCTCCTCTATCGGTGTACAACGAAATACTGCCCGATGTAGGTGAGGTGGATGGGCTTGCTGTGTTCGGTGACATGGAAGGCGAGACTGTAGGGACTGTAAAGATATATAGTATTCATTGATTTGTTGGTAATAAGATTCAGAAGAAATGCATAAACCTTAGTGCTTACCCATAGGAGAAGTGGTAGGGGAATTCGTGGGACTGGATGATGGAGCCAAAGACGGACTTAACGTTGGAGACGACGAAGGACTAGCACTGGGTGTCATGGTTGGGTCGACAGAAGGAGAAGTGGTAGGGGAATTCGTGGGACTGGACGACGGAGCCAAAGACGGACTTGAACTCGGAGAGGACGAAGGACTTGCACTGGGTGTCGTGGTTGGGTCAACAGAAGGACTTACAGTAGGTGCCGTGGTTGGGTTAGCACTAGTAGGTGAGAGCGTAGGACTGAACGTGGCGGCATTGTAGCTAATTATTGGGGGAGTGAACAATCCAATCCATGTGAGACTAATACTATTTGAGTTGAACCTATTCACAAAGTGGTCAAATCCAAGTCTCACCTGTAACATTTACCACCGGAGGGTGGCACCACGCTCGGATCAACCGAAGCTACAGGGCCATTCCCAAGTTGAGTAAAATTACCATCAGGACTGGGAGAGTATGGAGGAGTGGACGATGGGAGTGTTGAGAATAAACAAAAGCAATCAATATCGCCGGTATTTTCATTGAACTCATATCCTACAAACGACGAGTCAATTCCTTGAGCACAGTAAGCTCCGCAGTCCATGGTAGCTTGAGCTTCACTGGAATATGGAATTTGACTTGTGAAGAAGTTTGAGTAACGTTCGCCAGAAATATCTTGACAAGCTCCGGTTCCGCGATCGGTGAAGAGGGAGAGGACATTGGCAGACGTGACCGGGGAGTGAGTGGGGGAGGAAGTCTGAGCGAGGACGGCGGTGGATGAAAAAGAAGCGGCTACGATAAGCGAACGCAGCTTCATGGTTATGAATGCTTGCTTGCTGATCAATACGACTGAACTCTGACCTACAAAAACATGGAATTGATGTAAGGCACGTGCTGTAAGAACAAGCGAGATATATGGTAACCATTTCATAGAGGCAGCAGATTCAAATCACAGACACTGACATCCATGTGGCCAATCTAGACGATTTCAAATCATGAAACCAAGGCAGCGCACCAAACATTCAACAAGCAAGCCAGACGCACGCCTTACCAATAGAGCGCCGAGATTAGAATCGGGGGGCGTTACTGTCGTCGCGGGGGAGACGGACGAAGGAAGAGGAGATGAAGATGTTGCTCGCTGTTCGAATGAATGATGGCCGAGAGAGAGGAGAGGATCGATGTTGAGCATTAAAGTTGGGGGGGGGGTCAAAAGAAATCACATCACACATGAATGGCCGACAGTCAAGACAATCACAAGACGTCATCTCCACTCAAGACGAACCGATGCATTTCAACCAGCTAAATTGCAGCCCCGTTATCACAAGTCAAACCGAACATTACGCTGATTCCTCAACGCATCTTCCCCCGCAGCGGGCACGACCGACAGCAAAGCCATTCCACCTGCAGGCACGCCCGTCCCCAGACAAACGATAGCGGTTTCACAGAACCGCCGCTCAATAAACATGTTGACTTACAACAGCGATGATAACTATTCGATCAACCTCTGATCCGATGATTTATGAATGGATTCAATTCGACTTCGACTGCCAACTGCATTCGGCCGACTAGAGAGAAATTGAGGCAAGGGCGCTGCTTTATGCGCACTGCCGCGGGATGCGCGACATTCTATCGACCATGACCCCGCCAAACATGGCCAAACCGACCGTTTACTGTTTAGGATACCAGTTGTCTTTTCAGACATTTTATTTATCAATAGCCTTCTCTATGGAAACAAAGACCTTAAAGGTAAATCATCCAGATGATAGATAATAGATATGTCCAACATTTCTCCTTAATAGAAAATTTCTTGATAGTATAAGTTTTGTAATTGTTTTGGCCAAGAAAAATTTAACAAATAATGCGAGTCGTATCAATGATACACATTCATACTTATAAGTTTTAATGGTGAAACAACTACCGCACATGATTTTTACTTAGGCCCCTCTTTCTGACAGAATGCGCGGGCGAAACTACTTCCTCTTTTCAGCAGATGNGCGTACAACGGTGAGTTCATCATCTGGGAGTTTGGCATTGCAAAATGCATTTTTACAATCTCCTTGTTGCAGGACACGTTTGGATCGTACCGCTTTGGCGAGGAGAAGTCTGAGGGAGCTATATTTAAGAACAGGTGCGTAGCGTTGTGATTTTTCATAAAATCTATCTTCAAAGTTGCCCAGGACGACAATGCGGGACTTTGCGCGAAGAGGATTGCCATCTTTGTCGTGTTTGACAACCAGAACACACATGGAAGGGAGAGCTTTGCCAATTCGGCCAGAGCGGCGAAGTTGTAAGTAGCGCTTTTTGGATATTTTCTCATACACGTCAAGAGACTCTAAACCATTTTTCTCTTCCATGTACGAGGCAAGCCAGACGTGGCGATCGGGATTAGTCGGGTGAAGTGCTTTTGCGAGAGACGGAGGGCACGGGTGTAGGAGATTTTTAGCTGATACGTGTTTGGCGGATGGAGCATTATTGGATGAGTTGGGTCGGAGAAAGGAGCTGATGGTGCCATGACCTGGAATGATTATGTCTTCCGCCACCAGTGTATACCACTGGCGGTTGAAGTCAGGGAGAGGCAGTGTCCAAAGTGCTTTCTTAGCATTAGGAGCACGTTTGGCGACAAACTGAAAGCCCCCCTGAGGAGTATGATCCAGGTACCCTTTGTGGAAGGCACCTTGGTGGTCAATGGTGATTTTAGCGTTACGTTTGAGAATATGAGGCAATGAATCGAAGAGGTCAAGATCTTGAGAGGGGACAGTGTCGGTAGGTTCTGTGGACGTGCTTGAAATTAAATTGGAAAAATCTGTCTCAACCGTTGTCCCATTATCAAGCAGAACCACATAGGTGGTATGTTGGGAGTCGGAGGCATCGGTTTCTTCAAATGGGATTGGGACATTATGGACGGTTCCTTTGGTTGGTTTTCCGTCGTGGGTGATGGTGACGCGAGTACCGGGAGGAAATGGTTCGGGAGATGGGTCGGTTCGATTGCGTAGGAGACCGCAGGTGAGTCCACCATCAAACCTAATTGACTTGGGAAAATTCGTGGCAGGAAGACGTCCTTCATCAAGTTTGAAAATTGGAGGTCTGTAGTAGTTCTTGGTAAGTGGGTTGTAAAACAATATAGTGTTTGAAGTTTCATCTCGGCCAACAGCAATTCCATCAATTGTTTGTGCCTGAATTTTAGACTTGGATTCACCTTCTGCGGAGTGGTGTGGAAAATAGCCAACAGAGAACAATTCAAACCAGGTGGAAGAATCTGGTTTAACACCATGGACTAATTCGTAGGGTGAGGTGAGTCGTTTGCCGAGACGACCTGGAACCTGATTAATCATGATGCTTGCATGTTTCACTGCAAAATACCAACAATCACGTCCCATTTGTTTCTCAGTGATATACGCTCGAGCCATACGCACTAACGTTTGCCACGTACGCTCAACAAGTCCATTTGATGATTGTCGATTAGATGGGGTGGCAATGATGCGGGAGTTGTTTTCAAGAATCCATTTGCGTGCTTTACCGCCAATGAGTTTTTGATCGAAGTCTGAGTGGAAAGTTTTGGGCACACCTTCGGCAGCGGAGCGAAAAGCTTCAAGGCATGCAATGATTTCATTGGAGGTAAGTGCTTGCATACCATACAACCAACAATATCTTGTTGCTACATCAACTAACAGAAGTGCATAACGATACCCCCCTAGAGCCAGGCAGTCACCAAAGACAATGTCCATGTGGACTTTGTCCAGGTATTTTCTGTGCTTTTTGATTGGTTTACCTCGGCTTGGCTGGTTGATGGTAGTGAAATCACCGAGAGTTGCTGGTAGTTCACCGGATTTGATGAGTTTGGCGTTCTTGGAGGCAGCCAAGATATGTTGTTGGTTACGAAAGCGGCGGCAACCAAAAATGCGGTGGAGTTTCAGTGGATCGAAGGTGGTACGTTTTTCAGCTGGTCCTGGGGTGGTTGCTGGTGGTACTGTCGGTAGTTTAGATGGATCATGGTGAAGAGAGGACAATGTTTGGCAGATATGGGAGATCGGGCATTGGTGATAAGTTCTTCATCGGATGGAACAGCATGTGATTGCGGATCCGGTGTTGGTTCGGGTGGCGGAGTTGGTGGAGAAGGAGGAGTAGGTGGTGCTGGGCGAGATTTTGGTCCTAGGAAGTTGAATTGAACTTGCTCCATTTCATTTTCTTGTGTAATGACTTGTGCTTGACGTGCAGAAGTTGTAAACCGTGGTTCATAGTAGTCGATATGTTCATAGTTGTTGCGTCCAATGGATTCGTAGGTTAGTAGATTGTCCACCGATGTGTCAACTTCAAGCACAAATGATGGAAATAGTAAGTGAGAGCCAGAATCGTTGCTGGAGAAATATCCACAACCTTTCATGAGGCGATGTTGGCGTAGCGAATAGAGCGGTTCGGATAAGGCGGGGACGTGGAGGCATTTACGTAGTAAAAGTATTTTGCCATTGAGACGAAATTTGACAGAGCCAACACCTGCTTGTGCGAGTCTAGTGCCATCACCTAATTCGATGTAACAGTTAGGTGTTTTGCGGTAGGAAGTGAAGGTTTTGTAGTCGGGGAACATGTGGTCAGTGGCCCCACTATCAGCACAGCATTTAAGGCCGTGTTTGGAAGGTTTAGCAATGGTGGATTGGAATTTGTCAAGAATACCGGTAGCGATATTGGAGAGGTGGGCGGAAGCATGGCTGGCACGGGCTTTACGAGCTGTAGCGGTAATAGTATAACCAGAGTTATTGTTGTCATTAGTTTTATTGCTATTGTTCATAGCGAATTCAGTGTCCATTTCAGCCCATCAGAATAATCCGACTCAATCTCATCATTGTCAACATAACCACATTCATCCAATGCCGCATAATGATTATCCGTAGGTGGTGCAGGGGTTGGAGCAGCAGCTGGAGGAACTGGAGGAGCTGGTGGTGGGGGAGGAGGTGGTGGAGGAGGAGAATCATCTTTCTTCGGTTCTGCTGAGGTTGCACGGCGGGCTCGGCCGTTGCTACGCCCCCCTGCTCGTCCTACGGGAGGCCTCGTGGTACCTCGTCCATCATTTCGACTGCCACGGCCGCCATCGTTGTCTGGCCTGGGGTATAGTTCGTTGAATTTGGTGGTGACGGCTTTTGCAGCTTCAGCATCGTCAACGAGGACTTTGCCGAATTTAGCAAGTGCTGGGCAGCCATGTTTGATGTGAAATTGTTGTGGGGAGAAACACACTGGACATTGCTGTCCAGCGTTCAACAACTCACCAAGAGCACGCCAAGCAACTCCTCGTGCCGGTGGATAGGTGACTTGCATGGTCGGTGGTGTAGGGTTGTCAGGAGGGTTAGAAGGTGGTCGACGGCCACGATTTGCTGAAGGTGGAGGAGGAGCTTCTTCCACGTCAAGAAAATTCATTCTTGTATCTTCGAGGTCTATAAGTTCACCAAGCTTATCGAGGGAACATGCAACGACAGTGGTGTCCCCCTTTTGAAATGCCTCAACAATTCCTTTGTAACGGCCCTCTTTGGCCATTGCTTTAATCACTTGCATCGAAACGAGCTGGTCGATGCTAATGTTTCTCAGAGCATAGGCAAGGCCCCGAGCTTCAGCAAGAATTTTGGGACCAGATGCATCGCCCATTTCGAGATTGGAGAATTTGTTGAGGGACTGTAGTTTGTTCATGTCGCTGCTTGGGTTAACGCGCTGGAGGAGACGGGTAAGCATTTGAAACCCATCATGGTACCGTGGATCGTTCAAGAATAAAGAGCGGTCGGCTTCTGGGATTTGACGGAGAATCTCTGTACGGAGATGGAGGCTTTGATCAGTAGTAGTGGGGTCTGCGGCGGTCCAATTGGTGACCGAAGCGAAGTATTTATGTTGCTTGAAGATGTCGACTTGTTCAAGGAAGTACTCGGTGTCAGTCTTTTTACCTGACCACTTGGGAAAGGACGGAGGCTTGATTTGCTCTTTTTGCATTGCTTGCAGTTGTTGTTGGAACTGTTGTTGTTGTTCTTGTAGTTGAGTTTGGAGCTGAGTTTGATAGAGATTTTGTTGTTGTTGAAGCTGTTGTTGTTGTTGAAGAAGGGCAAGGATGGCTTGCTGAGTCAAATCGGTGGTTGGTGGCTGTTGCTGTTGTTGCTGCTGCTGCTGTTGCTGCTGCTGTTGCTGCTGCTGTTGCTGTTGCTGCTGCTGTTGTTGTTGCTGACGTTGTTGTTGCTGACGTTGTTGTTGCTGACGTTGTTGTTGTTGTTGTTGGTCAGTCGGCGGTGGGTCTTGTTGTGTTTCACCTCGCTGAGGGGTTTGAATACCCGGGGGAGGAGTACCAAATAATGGAGGTTCGGCGAAGGTAGTTGTGCGTTTAGGAGTAGGAGGCTGGTTAGTAACTGGCGTAGCTTCTCCATCATTAGGCTGAATGTGGTCGCGTGCGAGCCGAACGTCGGTGTAGAATTTCTCGAAGTTCTCCCGATTGGAATATGGAGTGAAGAAAAATGTATCGAAGCCTTGGTCGATGTAGTGGATGCATGCTGCATCCCAGGCCCGTTTGTCGGTCATCCAGTAGTTATACGGTGGCTTTGTGCCTGTAGAATCGATGATGGAATACACTCCATTTACGGTGTTCAATTTCAAAGTGAAGGGTAGGTCAGTTTTGAGGGTGGGGTGAAACGTGAGTGGTGGGGCCTGCCGGCCCGGCGATGGCGCCATGGTCGGCAGCGTAGATAGAACGCTGTGCAAGCGACTTTATGCAGTCCGTCGCAGGGTGACTATAGATCCGTTGTTAGGGCAGAGGAGGACGAGATGCTACACCATGGTAGGCACCATGAGAGTAGCTCTCGCGACGCGTAAAGGGCGAATACCTGATGCACACAAGTTTGACGAACTGAAATTTTATTTTATGAGACAAACTAGAGAGCGCACAGCCGTCCGTTGAACGGACGCAAGACAGACAGGAGTGACGTGTTCAAAGTTGAAGTTTGACTTGAACTTTGTAGCTGGCACGTTTGAAGTGGCAGCGTCAGCTTCCCGATCACCATCACCACCTCCACCACTCTCGCAGACTCTCGCCATCGAGCTCCATCGAGTACCATAACTTGCGATATTGAACGATGTACGGGAGCATAAAAACAGAGGCAATATCTGCAACGATGTCCACTCATCAACCAAAGGGATCATCAATTGCAAGCTGTGTAATAAACCTAGCAAACACGATCGTGGGTGCAGGAATGCTTGGCCTCCCGGGTGCTTTTGGAGGAACAGGGTACTTAACCGGCATATTATTGCTCATTATCGCAGCAATGTTTTCCGCACACGGTCTCGTCCTTCTATCCAAGTCTGCACAAAAGGTGGGACTGCCTAGCTCGTTTTATTCGGTCGCTGCCGTCGCAGTTCCTAGCTACACCATTTTGATTGATTTGGCAGTCGCCTTGAAGTGTTTTGGTGTTGCCACAGGTAAATCTATGCACGATAGGGGAGCATCCCTCTTCTCTTCGTAGTTGTGCTCAGTTGTATCCGTCCAACTACTGCTTTTACCAGGATATCTCATAACAATCTCAGATAGTATGGTAAATGCATTGGATCACATCATGTTAACGGGAGGCGTGTCACCAGACAGTTTTTTCACCAAATTGTTGCTGTCACGTCATTTTTGGGTGATGGGTGCTCTAATATCAGTCCTCCCTTTCTCATTTTATCGCACTCTTGACGAATTAAAAAGGGCGAGTGCATTGGCACTCGTCTTCGTATTTATGTTGGTTGGGATGATAATTTTATACGCACATGATATTGCAGATCCTTGTGCATCCACACCAGAAGAAGTTTGCAAAGGGGAAATGACACCCATCACAGATTTTCGCTCCACAATGTCTAAGATTCCAATTTTTGTGTTTGCATTCACCTGCCAACAAAACATTTTCCCAATCGTCAATGAGATGGAGTTATTGAGTCAACGACGAATAAACACAGTCATCAGTGTAGCGATTGGTTTTGCATTGGTCCTCTTTTGTGTTGTGGCTGTAGAGGGATATAGAACTTATGGATCGCTTGTACGTGGTGACATCCTGTTGAACTATCCCAAGAATTCACAGGTAACGTTTCTTCGGATTTGCATTGCGATCATGCTCGCATTGCACTATCCATTGCAACTGGATCCATCACGAAGATGCATAACATCACTGGTGCAGGTAGTAATGCATTGGTGGAAGTCACAAGCAAATGAGATATCCGGAAAAGTCTACAATAGACAACAATCCAGCGGAATACAAACTGAAATGTGCACTGCAACCGCGAACGCTATGAGTACACCAGAAGAAAATTTGACACAAGAAGATTTCTCGTACATTGAAATTAATTCAACGGACGATGAGTCTAAGGAACCCGACAATTTGTTTTACACCATAACAATCTCCTTTCTTGCTTTGTCATTCATTTTGGCAATGCTTGTTGACGACCTTGGAATAGTTCTTGCATTAGTTGGGGCAACAGGTAGCACATTAGTATCTTACATACTGCCTGGTCTGATCTATCTTAAATTGCACCCAGAGTCTTTGAGATCAATGGCATGGGTGCAACTGATTGCTGGTCTGTGTATCACTCCACTGTCTTTGTATTACATTCTGACTAAACAGGTCAGCCATCGGTAGCATCTCTCTCCTGTGTGAGAAGTTCTTGCATCCAACAAAATAACTCAAATTCCCTCTTTGCACTTGATCGCTTTACATACAGATGTACATTCTCATCATCACTCTTTTTGCCTATCAGTTTTTTAAGTGCATTAGAAGTTTTTACAATGCCATCTTTGACCCATTGTGAACTGATGTGATGATTGATTCCAAAATTTCTCTGATCAGATTTATGCCCATATCTAGCTTTGTTTGGAAGTAGAGAACTTGCTCCTTGCAACTTTTCTATCCACTCATTAGCAGATATGTATCCTGTTATGAAATCAACAGTGTATGTTTGGCTGACTGTGTCTTTAAAAGCATGAACCTGCATGAACACAAATATTACGCATGAACCTCCCCCACCACCACTCATTCTACTTAGTCATCTCCACCTGCTGATCACCAGTTTCTTCCACCTTCTTTGTTCACTAATGGTCATCGATATGCCCCACCTACACCCCCCATTCATCCATTTTATTTGATTCATGCATCAATTCTAGTGCTTCGTCACTGACAGATTCATCCCATCACCACAACAGGCCAAGTTATCAAACGAAACAGATCAATTTGCATAACTTGCTTTGGAGGATTTGATTGACAATCGAATCAAACAATTTGTGGAAAAAGAGTTCTAATAATTTTCTCAGAGGATTCTGGGAAATAGAGGGGAATGTCGATGCAACAATTGTTTTAAAGGGGGGTGTGAATTGAATAAAGTCAAGGTGACAGATTGTCGTTTTGTTTGTATTTGTGTAAGAATTGTTAATCAGAATCAAATACTATGAGAGAAATAAGGATATGAATTCAATTGAAAAGTGAGCACAAAAATAAATGATTTGTGGTTGTAATGATGGAGTTCTATTTCAATCAGTTACTAAGTATATTACAATCAACCCAAAGCAGGAGAATCTACTTGTTTTGAGTCACGGAACAATTATTTGAGAAGCAATGAATACAACAATACAGTTTGGTTAAAATACATTGGTATCAGTACATTCAATCCTTGCCATTTCTGTCACTTTCCACTCTCAGCAACTAGTTCATCAATTGTTACCTTAGCTTGTTTTTTGTGGTGTTCTTCTTCATAAGTCTCTATCCATGTCTGCAATTTGACAACAGTATTGCCATTGGCTTCAGTAGGCAAGTCAACAACAGGTTGGGTGGCAGCTTATCTCAGCAATTGGACGACACGATTGGCAGTAACTTAGGTCGGAAATTCAAACTGAATTGTTGGTAGCTTTGGCCAATCGGGTGACAGCATTTGTGTCTGGTTCGATGAACAATTTCAGTGGAAGCAATTGTGGTTGATTTGACAATGAAGGCATCTCGGGACAACACGACAATCAAAACGGTAAGTGGTGGAGAAGTAGTAGCATTTTTACTTGAACTGTTGCTGCATGTTCCTCTTTCTTTGCTCTGTTAGGATTACCAGTATCCACACTCTCTTGGTGCACGTACTCTTGCACTGATTGTAGAATCTGTGGATGGTTAAGAGTGTTTGAGTGAATGCACTAGTTTCACTGCAGTTTGAGTGGACGCATTTGTCGCTAATTGGACAATAGTTTGAGCGACAGAGTTGACTTCTTCTTCTTTTGTTGCCCTCTTTTCAATTTGTTGGCATATCTAACATTATCTCTTGTAATCTTAATTCATGTTCATGTAGACAAGAAACAATTGGACCACAGAGCACTGACTTGTAATAGCCATCCGGAAAACTTCAATATTGGCTTTCTCTGCTTCAAATAAATTTTGACCAAGTTGAGTGAGTTGTTCTTTTCTAGCAACTTTGATGTCCTTTGTCACAATCTTCTCAAAATCTTGTATTAGAGATTGATCCATGGCTTTGCATCAGTGGAGAAACAATCAACCTCTGAAATGGAACAATTAAGAGGAGATAACATCAGATGTTAGTGGGTGCAGCTGGCAGTGATTGGTAAAAGTTTATCATTTTGAAGCCAAAATGTTTTAATTTTCAAGTTTTCAAGCTATCTACCCTAAGCTAAGGTAAATTGGTCAGACTGAGCGAGGTATATTGAAACTGTTCAACACCGATGATTGTGTTTCTTTGACTATTTTAACTAAATCAATGGTTAAACCGTTAAAGCAACAACTTTACCTGATCTAGTCTGACTATCCACAAGCTTGGTTTGGTCCAAAAAGGGCCAATAGACCGCTCCAAGCTACTTGATCAAAAAGTGGTCCGTTATCAAAAAAGTTGTGTATAGCTGGTAATTCACAGGTATTCATACTCTGCCCTTTTATGATGTGTTCTACACAAGGTAATTTACCTGTAGCTTTTTCATCAGATCAAGACACATGCAATTAATAATTGAAACATAGATATGTAACAATCATGAAAGGTAATGTTAATTATGAAGATTAGACTCAAATAATATTTGCTGGGAGTTGTGATCTTAACTGTCTGAAATTGCAAGTTCACACATTATTTACTTATGCACAGCAATTAGGAACTGTTGTTAATGATTTTAATAAAACCAGGCTGCAGCCAATAGAAGTAACGCATCATGCATTTTCACTGCTCACTCATTTAACCTGCAGCATTCCTACCAAATGCCCATCTCTCCTTTTGGAAGCTGTCGGCCTTACCAAGCCCAGCAACAAAGTTTCGTCTGGATGCAGCGTTTTTTGCAGCATAATGCTTTGCAGAATCAAGTAGGTCTTCTTCTCGCTCTGTTCGTTCGCCGTCAATGTTAGTTGGTAACTCAAGAGGATCCATAACCTGCGTGTCTGGTGGCAATAGTGATGTGCATATGGCTTGGCCATGACTAGCACAGTGTCTTTCAAAGGTTTGAAACAATTTGTGTTCAAGGCATTCTTGAGCTGAATATCGTTGAAGTGGATCAAGGACTAGCATTTTAGATAAAAGATCAACCTCATCCTCTGAATCTAGCCTACCAATTCTCTCACGGATTCCAGTTCCATCTGTTTTGTCAAATGAAACTTTATTCCAATCCGGCAAAAATTTCACTTGTGGCCAATTATCTTCCGTAGGTGTGCCTAGTATACGAAAGATTCGTCCTAGTTGATCTAACACCGACCTACCAGGAAAAATTGGTCCGGATAGTGTAAGCAGTTCCACAAATATACATCCAGCTGAAAAGATGTCAAAGGCCCCATTGACACTGCTCTTTCCATTCCTGGATTGTTTGATAATGCCAGTACCACCCAACAACACTTCCGGAGGGCGATATTGAAGTGTACACATTCCGTTAGTCAAATTCACGTTCTCCAAACTCATTGGTCCATTAGTTTCTGCAGTATGAGATTTTGTTTCATCTAGCATTGGTGGTACAATCTTGGCCAATCCAAAATCACCCAGTTGTATTCTACCCTCTCTTGTTATGTAACAGTTCCCAGGCTTTATATCTCTATGTAATATGCAATGTGAATGCAAATGATGTAAACCAGAGAGCACATCATACATCACTGATTGCACAACCAGTTTTGGCAAAAAGTAGGAAGATTCAGATGACATAATGTTTTTCACGTCAGTAAACGAAGCAAGTTTAGATGACGGGTTGAATCGGCGATAAACCAAAGCCTCGTACAAATCAATCGGATGATAAGGAAACACCAAACACAAAGACGTAGGCGCTGCATTCTGCCCACCCCCACCCCAATCCCATCCACCAAATCCATCTCCTCCCTCTGAATCAGTGGCACCGTAAAATCCAAGCAGGGGCGTGACATTCTCGTGTCCATTCAACAGACGGAGGGAGTTTAATTCGGCAAACGCCTCGCGTGTTAGTTTCGCTTCGTCAATTTGTGACGTGTTTCCGGAGCGTATTGTTGCATTGGGTATTGTCTTGATTGCCGCTAATGAAACTGAATGGATGTTTGAGGATGGACTCTGTTGACTTGATGTATGTTGTCTACGGACGATGAGAGCAATGTCGACTCTACCGAAAGCACCTCGTGCGATGAGTGGATTGGCTGCTGCTGGTGATTTTCCGTGGCCTTTGATCTCCACGATGGACATTGAATGCAACTGCTGTGTTTTTTGTGAGTTCATGTCAATCATGTCACTGCTTGTGCTCTCGGTGCCTGAGTTTGTTGCCATGGTTGTTTGTGATGTGTTGCAGTCTGTGGCGAGGGCGAGTGGTTGGTGGTGTCGTTGATGTTGTCGGTTGTCACCCTTCTAATGGTTCCTAGATGTTCTTTGGCGCGCAGCGCCAACCATCTGGAGGAACCCTTAAGACAAATAATTCCACGATTAAAACGGCTACTAACTTCGACCGTGTTATTTGCCAATCTCAAATTTGTCGAGGCTACGGACTTTTGAGATTTATTTTTGTTAGGCCAGCCACTAACAAAATCGGCAAACAACCATGGCCGACATGCCGATGGGCAATATCTCCATCGGAAGACCGCCAAACCTCGGCGCCTTCTCCCATTAAGCCGTTCGATGTGATAGCTAATGGGCAATGTGTTTGTTTCTGGCAGTTCGGCGCTGTGCTTTCCTTTAACAGTCTTGTAAGTACAACCATTTGTGTGAGTGGTGAGAGATTTCATGTATGAAACAATCAACCGAGTTTGTTTTATCATCATCGCCGTAGTTTTTAGATTGCAAAACGAACGCAATCGACCCTTCAACAGATGGACTAGTTGCCACCGTCACGCAATCACCTCTTCTTGTAACGGTACCACCAACTCCCTCTCCTTCTAATCCCCCTTAATCAAACGAACGCTGCTCAACAACTAACGCAAGATGATGAACTT
Organism: Cyclotella baltica; assembly: GCA_036939635.1. Taxonomy (NCBI): domain Eukaryota; phylum Bacillariophyta; class Thalassiosirophyceae; order Thalassiosirales; family Thalassiosiraceae; genus Cyclotella; species Cyclotella baltica. The sequence goes on along the minus strand of JALLAY010000072.1, from coordinate 1,100 downwards.
GCTGTTCGAGGGCTTCCTCATTCCACCCGCTCTCCAAAACCAACACTAATTGCCTACGAAAGAACGGGAAGGAGATGGGAAATTGCATCCTACGAAGAGCGTACTCCCTTTTTGCCATCGACAACGCCGACGTTTTTAAGATTCAAGAAATTGTTGGAGAAGTCTAAAATCCACGGATCGACCGTGAGTACAATAGTTATTTTTGTATTTGATTGTTAATTTCTGAAGCAATAATTGATAACGAAGATCTTTGACCCTTTACCTTCACTGCAGCGATACAGAGGCAGCTAAAGACACAGCACCTCAAGTTGGCGACCAAACTGCTGTCAATAAATAACACAAAATGGCAAATCCGCAAATGTGGTCAGGGCCGCCTCGCAGGAGTGGAGGCAGAGGCTTCGGGGGAGGCGTGATAATTGAGCGGGGAGGAACGTAAGGAATTAACACAGACACAATTAGCACGACTCTCTCCCGTTGAGATTAAAAAACACAACCAATTTATAATTTGTACTTTTGACAATTGATGAGGACAGTTTGTCTTTCTGGTGCCAAAGATGAAACAATCAATCTATTGTGAGGTTAGGATTATAGGATCAATTTTGTATTAACGTAAATATTGTAATAAGTTAAATTAAACAACATTCATCTTTTATTATCTTATTTCATTTACTATAATTCGAGTTTGCTTTGCCTCTTATTTGTTCCCATCAAGACCCGACGTTAACAGAGCGGCTACAAAGTGTGGGGTGGCCGGCCATGGCAACGGATAACTGTTCCGTCAAGACAGAGTTACGTTCATTCAATTAGCCCATTCAATTGTTTGTTGTTTTGGGATCGCGATACTGTTCATAGGTTCGTATCGTCCCATCATCCATGCAGTACCATTGACTTGGCTGAATATGCATTTATTAGGATTTCAACGTAATGTAGGATATTCAAAGTCAAACGTACAAAATCGAGCGGAATCATCGAGTCCGTTGCCTAAAACGGGCGGGAAATTCCTTTGTCTTAATGTCACGCGCGCGTCTATCCTTGTCTAAATTATTGGAGCCATCCTAAAAGTCCTAAACTCCAAACCTTAAGACTCCAACTTGCCCCAA